>CAUYQV010192680.1:0-28660 GCA_963574575.1 Galagoides demidoff | reverse complement strand
TGTCCCCCCCCCGATCACATTCCACCTGCTTCACCTTCTGACCCCCCCAGATCACATTCCACCTGCTGCACCTTCTGACCCCCCCAGATCACATTCCACCTGCTGCACCTTCTGACCCCCCTGGATCACATTCCACCTGCTGCACCTTCCGACCCCCCAGATCACATTTAACCTGCTGCACCTTCTGACCCCCCAGATCATATTTAATCTGCTGGGCCCTCAGTTGTAGCTGAGGAAATGACTTGGAAACCTTAAAAATACACCATGCGTGAGCGGGTCCCATCCTCAAAGAATATGATTCAGGTGGTATGGAATAGCAGTCTAGATATGAGTATGCTTTTATTTATTTATTTATTTATTTATTTATTTTTTGCATTTTTTGGCCAGGGCTGGGCTTGAACCCACCACCTCCAGCATATGGGGCCAGCGTTCTACACCTTTGAGTCACAGGCATTACCCTGAGTGTGCTTTTAAAACTCTTCAGGTGAGTGTAATGTGCAGCCAGGACTGAGAACTAAACACTTCTTCCCCTCCATCAGGTACAGCAGATGGCCCTGATTCCCCTTTCACTGAGAAAATCAAATCAGTAAGGAGAGAAGGCTGTGGATGTCCACTCCTTCTGCGAGTGCGTCTGCATGGAATCTTCACTTCTTCCACAGGAAGACAAAAGCTTCCATTTGTCCCTTCCACCTCACCACTTCTCCAGCAACTAAAGACCTTGCTTTGGCAACTGTTCCCTTTCTCACAGCATCTCTCCTATATCCTCTCTACTGAATCATTCCTACAACCACTCAAACATCTGATTTACAAAAAACAAAAACAAACAAACAAAAAAACCCCTCCACCCCATTATCTTCTTTGTAACCTACCCTTTCTTCTCTTTGAAGCAAAACTCCTCAAAAATTTGTCTTTACTCAACACCCCTATTTATTCTCCCATTGCGAAATCCACCCCAATTTTTGTTTTGTCCTCTCATTGACAAACCAGTGGTTAATTCTCAGCTTTCTTATTCTATCTCTTAACAGCATTTGACAGTTATCTGCTTCCTTGAAATACTTTCCTAACCTCTAGGTCTCTACTTTGTTCCCAGTTATCCAAACTTTGCAGTCTCTTGAGTAATTTCTTCTCATCTCCCTGATCTTTAAACATGATGTGCTCCAGGACCCATCCTTGGACCTCCTCCCTATCATGTACTCAGTCTCTGGGAGGTCTCATCCGCTATGCATCTGCCATCTTTCTTCTGAGGACACTCACATTTTTATATTCAGCCCAGACCTGCTCCTTGAATTTGAGATTCCCGTCTTCAACTGCCTGTTTCCTAGATCTAGATCCACTTTCCAGATCCAGATGTATTAAGTTCTACACGTTCAAAGCCAAGCTCCTGTTCCTCCCCCTATAATCTTGCTGCTCTTGCAATAGCTCAAAAGGACTATGAAGTTTTTCTCAACTTCTTCCTCTCTCTCTCTCTTTTTTTTTTAGAGATAGGGTCTCTTGCCCAGGATGTAGTACAGCAATTCACCATAATCTTCAACTCCTGGACTCAAGGGATTCTCCCACATCAGCTGCCCAAGAAGCTAGGACTATGGGTGCATGCCACCATGTTCAGCTAATTTTTTTTTTATTTTTACTTTTTGCAGAGATGGGGTCTTGCTATGTTTACCAGGCTGGTCTCAAACTTGTGGCCTCAAGTGATCTTCCTGCTTCTTCCAAAGTACTGGGATTATAGACATGAGCCACAGTGTCCAGCCAAGAACTGTCTTACAGCTGGTGTTGGCCAGGTGGAAATCCTCATGCAGGCATCATAGTCTATGCTCAGGCCCACTTGGTTGCTATTCCTTGGGCATGCCTGGCCTCACCATCCCTTGATTTGAGGGCCACAGGCCTTCTGAAGACTACTTGTTAGAAGAAGGAACATAAATCTAGTTAATGGTTAAAAACCTTAGATTAGGTAAAACAAAACAAACAAAACACCAGCATCAAAGCCACGCAGAATGGGGAGGCCAGTTGCTTGGATGACACTGGAGCACTTTTATAAGAAATGTGGCATCCCAAATGTGGCATCTCTGTGACTCAGAGAAACATATTGTGGGAACAACCTGGGCATCAACAACTCTGAGTTAGAAAATAGGTACAGTGAGATTCTCAGTGCAAAATTAGCAAAACTTTTTTTTTTTTTTTTTTTTTTTTGAGACAGAGCCTCAAGCTGTCCCCCTGGGTAGAGTGCCATGGCATCACAGCTCATAGCAACCTCCAACTCCTGGGCTTAAGCGAGTCTCCTGCCTCAGCCTCCCAAGTAGCTGGGACCACAGGCGCCTGCCACAACACCCAGCTAGTTTTTTGGTTGCAGCCATCATTGTTGCTTGGCAGCCTGGGCTGGATTCAAACCCGCCACCTTAGGTGTATGTGGCTGGCTTAGCCACTTGAGCCACAGGCGCCGAGCCAAAATTAGCAAAACTTTAACCAACTACTTTAATTTATATTTTCATACTTACATATGTATTGGAGTGATACATAATAAAAATCTGTCAAAAGATCTTTCTCAATAAGTTTAAATTAAAATCAGAAGTAAAAAGAAAACATCACATCGTGATTCTCTATGGTAGCACTTTTTCTTTCTTAGTGATACATAAAACAATTGTGTACTATACCATGAAAGGAGACTTAGACTCAATGAAATATGGCCATTAGGCCCAGTTACATAAAAGCAAGACCCAATGGTTTAACAAAGCCTAAAAAATCTACATAATAAATTGTTTTACCACCTTGAGCTCTTATCCAGAAACTCATAAACCAGAAGCTCAATATTCATCTATAATTATTTAATTACATTTCATAGTTAAATAACTTGGAAGATGTTTTGAAAAAACTCAAAGTTAAAAGACCTCAGTGTAATATGGATTCTATAATTCTCCACATAAATGATGTTACTAATAAAAGTTAATGAAGTAGAAACGTCATAGCCTCCTTAGGTAGGAGGATGCCAGCCAGGTGGGAAAAGTTTTTGTTTTTCAATTGTTTGTCTCCTTTTCCCTACTCTGACCACAAGGAGAAGCAGTCAGCTGTAGTCACAGGCTGGAAGATTTTTACTTTTCTTGTTTGGAAGCACTTGCTTACCATGGAATTAACAGCTAAACAACTCTAAGATGACATAGTCATCTAATTTTTATTTGACAAGCTTTGGTTTCTTTTGTGACCACATTATACTCTTCTCAATGTTGCATCTTGTATGAACTACCAGCATTTGTGAGCCTAGGAAACACGAAGGCCCCAGGATTTCCTTGGGATTGGCACCATACAAACGCAAATTAGGGACAAAGGAGGACCTGCCCATCTTTACAACTGTCACTGCTTTGTTCTATGCTTGCTGTGGGTAGCAAAGCTATTCATTTTTAAAAAACACACTTTAGCTGCTGACTTTTTCATTGGGTAGCTGGAAAAGAGAAGAAACGTTTTCATAAAGTTTTTAAGCCTTTGGGTCCCATTCAATTTTATTTATTTATTATTTAGAGACAGAGTCTCATTCTGTCACCCATGGCAGGAACCTCAAACTCCTAGGCTCAAGTGATCCTCCTGCCTCAGCCTCCCAAGTAGCTGGGATTACAGGTGTGTATATTACCACGCCTAGCTAATTTTTCTTTTTTTTTTGTAGAGCTAGGGGTCTTGCTTTTGCTCAGGCTGATCTTGTTAGGGCGAAAAAAAGTATGCCTAACTCCATTTTGTGTAACTCTTATTCCTGAGAATCAGTGGGGAGGCAAAGCAGGCCTGACCTCATTCTGTTATTTTGTTACATTTTATTGCTTTAATAATAAGAAAAAAAAAAAAACGGTTCCACTTGCCTCCTGTCCCATTGCATGGTATTTTAAGTGTACCTGGTTAGAACTGTTAATTATTAGTATTGTGTAGAAAGTCACTAACTACCCTGGTGACAACAATCCTCTGATTATGTTAAGGTGGTCTTCATACCATCTGTATATGATATTGAATGTTGAAAGAACAAGTTTGACTTCATTTTACTATTTACTCCCTTTTACCTTCAAAACTAGGTCCCCTTGCTTGCCCTCCCATTGTGTAACTGTAAATGCATTTACTTGTGATTATGGCCCTAAGGATTATAGCTTTTGTGTGTGTGTGTGTGATTATAGCTTTTTATGATTGTGCCTTTTATGACTAAGGTGACCAGACATCCCGCTTTTGGTGGGACAGTCCCAATTTTTAACAATTTGTCCTGCTTCCCACGGCGTTTTAAAAAAGTCCCAATTTTTGGAAAGAATGCACACAAGCTAGGGAACGTGGGGAAACAGGAAGGGAATATAAGGTTTTCAGCTGCCATGTGGCTATTTCACCAAGATATGAGTTTTATATTATTTTTGTTAATTTTATAATGTTAAACTTTAATAATAACAAATAATTGTTGAGAACTGATTACTGAGAACTGCTTATCAAAGTTTGCATTGTTGTCAGGCCCCGCCCCCCACTCCCATCCCCCGTCAATGGTATCCTGCTTTACCAATGTTAAAATCTGGTCACCTTATTTATGACCCTTACCTGTAAGTTCCCCTCCCTGCATTTCCCCCCAGGACATTGTGGTTTATACTATTTTGTAAGGAAGAAAAATCACTAATCACTCTTGTGTAAAATAACTGACCACTCTACCCTCATATTTCCCCCTACCCCTTCAACTGCTTGCTATTTTTGCTTCTGTAATAAGGCCTGCTTGCCCCCCAGAAAAGTTTTGTCCTATAAAAACCAGAGCCACAGACAACTCAGGTCTGCTCTCAGAAACCCCACGCTGTGAGACAGAGGCAGTCGCTGGGAGTCCTTCAATAAAAGGACTCCTCTTTAAATTCAACTTGTCTGGCAATGTGGTCTTTGAGAGACTCTTGGGCATCACAATTTTAAACTCCCAATCTCAAGCAATCCTCCTGCCATGGTCTCCCAGAGTGCTAGAATTACAGACATGAGCAACCATGCCTGGCCTTTCAATTATTTTTTTCATTCAGTTGTTTTTAATAGATAACATGAAAACTTGCAGGAGTCTTACAATTCCTAATTGCAAAATTTGAACTTGAGCTATAGTCTTACATTTGAAGGAGTTAAGAAAATTTCACCCCAAAATATGATTCCTTGGTATAAGGATTGTTTTGAATTGAAGGCTATTCATAATCAGGAAACTCTAAATGAAGACTTTCCTCTATCTACCTAAAATCTTAAAGGGCTGCTAGACTCCTCATCACATGCTAGTAGTTCTGGCCCTAATGTCATTTGAAGCACAATCCCTCTCTCAGGTTAATTTGCTAGTCAATCTGTTTCCCCTCCATCTACCCATCCCCTTAGCAACCACTTACTGCCCCTATACTTTCCAGTTTCTCTTCCCCCTCCCTTCTAAAAGGTATCTTTAAAAGCCACTGACTATCACTGGGACTAGGGAAATCACTCTTGTGGTTCCCCCCATGAGCATGGTATTTGGAAATAAATCTTTCTCTTATCAATCTACCATAACTGTGAGTTGGTCTTTTCAGTGAACCAACCGAGGGGGAAAGGGCAAGTTTCCTTGAAACCCCAACACATTTCTCCTGGAATCTTCAGCTTATGTTTCACCATGATGCATTCTGATAAGTCCAAATACCTGTACCCTTTTCAATATCTTTGGGATGGTTAGCACAGTACATAGGTACATTGGAAATCAGCCCTTTACTGTGGTATAATACTTCAAGATAGTTGAAATGCTTTGGAAACACTTTCTCATTTATCAGTCAATCCATATAGCAAGCAATGTCAATGTATGTGAATTCTGTCCTTTCTATATATGGTCTGTTAGAGATGAATGATGCATGCTGTGCAGAAAGGAGAGGAACTGCAGGGGCTGGGGACCGGAGGGCATGAGTGTGAAGGTTCCTACTTGATGCAAGAATTTTTTTTTTTTTTTGAGACAGAGTCTCACTATGTCATCCTCAGTAGAGTGTTATTGCAGTTGTCATTATTGTTTACCAGGCCTAAGCCAGGTTCCAACCTGCCAGCCCCAAGGTATGTGGCCAGTGCCTAACCACTGAGCTATGGGCACTAAGCCTAGACACTAGAATTGACCTCACTTGGAGCCAGAATGGTCCTTCATCCTTTCATGCGTGTGGGGAAGTAGCAATGTGCCTCTCCCTTTTATGTAATTAGTATTCAGTTAATGCCCAGGAGGATTTGCAAGCCCTTTACATCTCTGCAGATTTATTTTATTTCAGAGTGAAAGTGACTTTATGACCCAATTACCATTGATGTGACTTACTGAGCTAGGGAAGGGGAGGGGAGCAAGAAGACAAAGTCTGATTAATGTATGGCCATCTCTAGGATGACCACCACACATTCCTGCGCTAGAAAGGCAGATGGAACCTTTCTGTTCTATTGTTTATCAAAATGCTGTGGCCTGGGGGATAGTGCCCTATTTTAACAGATGAGCGTGTCAGGAGCGAAGGAGATGTTATGACAGAGGTGCTCGGGTAATCGATATTCGGAAGCAATGAATATTTTGAGTTCCAAAGATGTCAAACGTCAAAGATGATGAGAAATGACGCCATACCTAATTGCCTTGCTGCCACCCTTAAATTTCACGGATATTGAAGCGAGACTGAGTCAGCATTTGACCCCAGAAATGGGCCGAGGAGGCCAGCTCCTAATTAGGGCAATATTCCCAGAAGCCCGACAGCCCTTGTATTTAAAGGAGCATGCGGCGCGACTCGCCTTGCCCCACAGAAAGCAGCAGCCGCCGTGGGAATGGTGACCTTGCCTACCTGGACCCGCGGCCCACCTGGAGCGTTTCCGCAGCGCCGAGTTCAGAACCACCGGGGCGGACAGCTCCCCGGCGCCAGGCGCTTACTGCGGAGGACAAAGTTGGGTGGGTCCGTGCTGGTGCACAGAATCGGGCGCTCGGAAGGGCCCGCTGAGCACCACGCTTCCCCCGTTTCCTCCCTCCCGTCCTGGAGAGGCAGCGCGGGGCCTGCTGGTGGAAGTCCTGGGCGACGCGTCCCGGCAGGAGGGGACTGGCCCAAGCCGCCTGCGGCGCTTCGCCTTCAGACCAGCTCCTGACGCTCGCTCCGCCTCTCCCCGCAGGGAGGATGGAGACGTCCCCGGCTCAGGCCCCGCCCCGCTCTCCCGGCTGCCGCCCGGGCCGGTCTCCCGATTGGCCAACGGGCTGGAGGTGCGAGGAGGCGGAGCTCGCGCCTGGGCAGGTCGGCGGCCGAGCGCTGGGTGCTGCGGCCGCGGGTGTTGCGGCCCAGGGCGCGGGGACGCGGCGGACCAGGCGTTGGCGCGCGCCGAGGAGACACGGCGGCGGCGCCTGTTTCTCGGCCGCAGCTTCCACCTCCGCCCGCGCGGCTGGCCTCCCTCCGTGGCCCACAGTCTGCGGTGCTCGAGCCCCGAAGGCGCCTCTCCGGGCGCTGGGCCCGAGGCGGCCAAGACGGCGGGCCGGCCGGGCGCGGGGCGGCGGGCGCTGTGCTGCGGTCTGCGCTGGTGGGGGGCGGCGGGCCGCGGCGCGGGCCCGGGGCCCGGCGGGTGCGGCTGGGAGGCGCTGTGGGGGGCCGGCGCGCGGGCGGCGGCCGGGGCCATGGCCGAGGGCGGCGGGGGCGCGCGGAGGAGGGCGCCGGCGCTGCTCGAGGCGGCCCGCGCGCGCTACGAGAGCCTGCACATCTCGGACGACGTGTTCGGCGAGTCGGGCCCGGACAGCAGCGGGAACCCGTTCTACAGTACCTCGGCCGCCTCGCGCTCCTCCTCCACTGCGTCCTCGGACGACGAGAGGGAGCGCCCTGTCCCCCCGGGCACCTCCGCCGTCCCGCCGCTGCTCCGCGCCCCGGAGGCGCAGGAGCCGGAGGAGGACGAGGCCGGCGCGGGCTGGAGCGCCACGCTGCTGGACCGCCCGCCGCCGCGCTTCGAGGACACGGGCGGTAAGGGGCGGCCGGAGGGGTGGGGTGGGCGCTGGGAACCATGCTTGGCAGGCCGGAGGAGAGAGGAGTACAGGGGCGGATAAGTCCCAGGTGCTTGTGGAGCTGGCTTGGCTGTGGCAGCTGTGCCTTTCAGGAAATAGACGAGGTTTCCAAACGGGGATTTAAAGTGCGAAATTAGTCTGTGGTCGGAGGCAGCAAATCCGTGGGTGGAAGGGATAAGACGAGGCCGTGGCCAGCACTTTGCCAGGGACAAGGGCGAGAAGGGACCTTCCTTCAATTGCTGGGAGTGTTCTACGCTGCAAGCCAGTCATACCTGTGGGATCGGACTTTAGGGGTGGCTTAAAGTTAGGCTGTTCTAGTTGAGGGGATTCTGAAAGTCTGTTTTGACTAGGGGTGTGGGGGGGGGGGCTTTGCAGGGATGGCCCCAGAGCAAGTCTTACCCAGATGGTGAGTGAGGCACGAGATAGTCTAACCAAGGGACAGGCCACCACTCATGGCGTCGTTCCTCAACTTCTGTTCTCTTGTTAGTCTGAGCAACTTTCCTCCTCTGTTGGAGGAAAGTGAGACTATCTCAAAAACGAACAAACAAACATAGAAGAGTGAAGGGAGGGATTCAGCAGTTAGGGTGCGTGCCCTTCCACCCGACGGTACTGTGACCTGTGTTAGACCTTCCACTGTGGTAACAGCCAAGAACGTGCTCATAGTGCAGACAGTAGGGCCCCACTTCTTCTTTACTGCTCTTTTTGTGGCAGTTGGCTTTTATATGATCATACTCTGCTGAAGCTGTGCCACTTTTGAAAGATGAAGACCAGCCGTTTCCAGCTGCCTCTGGTGCTGGTTTTTGTTTCATGGTCTTCTGTGGTAGGCCCCTGTTGCTGCACACCACATTCTTCATGGAGGTGCTCACACATGCAGCCTGTGAAGGCCAGGGAGTGGCCTCTGTGTGCTTGCTGGGGTTTTTCCTGTGGCTGTCTCTGATTATTGTTCTACCACTCAGGAACCCATCACATAGACAAGGAGGCCCAAGGGACCTCTGGCTGGTGCCAGATTTGGTTCCAGACATCATGCTGCAGCTAGCTGGGGGGCTGGCAGGTTTGCACAGACTCTGTTGGTAGGGAGTGGTTTGCAGACCTCTGGCAGGCTGCTTTGTAGATGTACAGAGCTACAGCTGGGCTTGCAAAGTTGGAATGAGCTGTGCAGTGCTAGGATTTTCAGGCGGTGCCTGTGGCTCAAAGGGGTAGGGCACTGGCCCCATATGCTGGAGGTGACAGGTTCAAACCCAGCCCTGGCCAAAAAAAAAAAAACGAAGAATTTGGGGATTTTCAAAATTACTCACTCTATAGAGTCCTTTTATACCACCATGCATTTTCCAGGCTGTCATTAAGTTTTTCCTCCTCTGGACACTGTTTTCCATATTGGCTGCTTAAGAATTATACAAGTCCAGAGCCCTGGTTTGGCAGACTTTATGTTGTGAGAATCTGTGGTCTAATTTCAGTCTTGGAACATACGAGATATAAGTCCACCTGGGAGAACATGGCAGGTTTTGAAGCGATGTAGGGAACTTGTGCAGGTTAAGCCCAGTTGTCAGTAAGAACCATGAACGTGCTGGTGTGAGAGGGGTGAGCACACTGATGTGCAGTTTATAGCAATCTTATATTTTTTGGTAACCTTTATTGTTGCAGTTTTTGTTTTTGGCCAGGGCCAGGTTTGAACCTGCCACCTCTAATATATGGGGCTGGCTCCCTAATCCTTGAGCCACAGGTGCTGCCCCTTTTTGGTAACCTTTAAAAGGGAGAAATTCTGCAGCACAGCCATTTAATCTAGGCACTGTAGCACTTAGTCATGAAGAGCAGTACTGTCCGGTGTTAGATTGAAATTCTGCTTCCTGTAGAATGCCTGCTGAGTTCACACCTGGGCCTGAGGGTCACAGTCAAGCCCTTTACCCAAAGGCATTAGTTGTCTCCCCCCCCCCCCAGACAGCCTCCAGCGGTCCCCCGGGGGAGAGTGCTGGGGCCTCACAGTTCACCGTAACCTCCACTCCGAGGCGCAAGCGAGTCTCCTGCCTCAGCCTCCCAAGTAGGTGGGACCACAGGCGCCCGCCACAACACCTGGCAGTTTTTTGGTTTCAGCCGTCATTGTTGTTTGGCAGGCCCAGGCTGGATTCGAACCCGCCACCTTGCGTGTACATGGCTGGCGCCTTAGCCACTTGAGCCACAGGCGCTGAGCCTGTCATTTGTTTTTATACTCAGTTTTGTTTTCTATTCTACGTGGAAGGTTGCCTTTTATTTCTAGTTCTAATTTAGAATTACTCTTTGCATATCTCTCTCTGAGGGAAATTTGGGGTGATGGGATGGAAAGATGAGGTTGATGGCTTGTTAGACTTGAATTCAGATTTCCCTGAATCAATGGAACACTATTTAGGGGAGCTGAAAAATGGATGCCGAAGTATGGAGTTGACCAGAGAAGACCTTTGCCTTCTCTACCAGTGTGGGGAGAGATGAGTGTGCTCACCTGCCAGCTGTACCCCAGCCATTCTGAGGGCCCAGAGGTTCAGCTGCAGCGTTTATCAGAGGACACTATCTAAGATACTCCCACAGCCATGCCTTCCCTGCTGGTAAGGAATGCAGCCTGATCTCTCTTCCATCTTTGTTCCCCAGTTTATTAACAAATCTCACTGGGTGGGCGGGGTGGTATGGGGAGGAAAGCATGATGGCATTGCCATCTGTAACTGGGCTTTATAATAGAAAATCTATAATCCAGATAGTTGCTGCTCCTGGAACCAAAGAAGGAAAGCATAGGATTCTAGACTTACAGAGGAAGCTTACTGCTAGGTAAATAGTGTACATGGATGTCCATGGTGTGTATTTATGTAAATGGGCATGTTAGTAAATGTGTTTATGTGACTGTGTCATGTAAACATGTATGGCTTGTGCTAGTTTGGGCTAAGAAGAGTTTTAATTTTTTTTTAATCAGAAAGAAATTATAAGTACTGTCTCTGAGCTCTCTGTGCATTGAGCTGTAGTTGGAATCGCCATATGTCTCCCCTTGTGGAGGCAGTGCCCACAGTAGGGGTGCATGTGGGGCCCAGCTGTGAGGAGGAGGGGAGAGGAGCAGTGTTAGCCCTGTGCCAGCCCTACCTGCAGCATTTCTATGGTTAAAGCTGGGAATCCCAACCCTACTTCAGGCTGTGGAGTATTCCCAGCCCTTTCTGTTTTTCAGGGTATTTAGCTTCCTACATCAGCAATTACTGGTGGAGAGAGGCCTCTCCCATCCCTCTGTCTGCTCTCTAACCTCCCCCAGGTTCTGGCTGTCCTCTGGTGTGGACCCCTGTGACTTAAATGCCCTGTGCTTTAAGGGCTGGCTTGACAGGCCTTAAACCTTGCATGGATGGAGAGTCAGTCCCACAGAAGCCAAAATGATTACTGGGAGTGAAGAGCCTGCAATTCTCTTAACCAGGCTAGCAGTTTATGCCCCTAAAATAATCCCTCAGCCTGTCAGCCTCACCTATTCCAGCACAGCAGGGGAGCTCACTTTTGCAAACAGCACATGCCAGGCTGCTTTTTGAGTCTGTCCTTTTGGTTTCTTATTCTAGGCAGTCTTGTGATTTGGAGGAGGCAAAGGAACTGACAGAGTCACAGATGTTCAAGGACTCTGTCTGCTTGGCTCTGTCAGACCTTTGTTGTGACTGACTGGGATCTGAGCTGTTCACTCTGTAAGGGATTGGACTTCATAGAAGAGGTTTGTTCTGGGTTTGTTTGTTTTGCTTTTTTTGCCCATGTACCATATTAGAAACCCTCTAATCAGTCATTCAGTGGGGAGGCATGACCTTGAGAAGCTGCAGAGGAACATATGGCATCAGAGATTAACATTGTTGTATTTTATCTTTTGAGTTTTTTGTTGATTTGTGTGGTTTAAAGTCATTTTGACAAGTAAGAGAAAAATCTTTCTCGGCCAGGTGGAGGTGTGAGCAGTAGCTCCTATCTTTAGCTCTGTGCCAGGTTCTGTGGCTCCAGGAAGATCTTTACATCTTGGTGAGCTAAGGAAAGGCTGCGCGGTAATTAAGCTCAGGCCTGTGTATCTTGCAAGACCACACAGAATTCTGAGAAGGGAATTCCTGGGAGAGCTGTTTCATTCTGTCCCCCAGAGTCTGTTCCTGTGGAGGTGAAACTTGAGCTGCTGCTGCTGCTAACATTCGCAGTTGTCACTTGCCATTCTCCTTTTCTGTATTATCATACTTAATCATCCACTGACTCTTAGCAGAGGAAGGACAGGTGTGTCTTTTGGTCTGAGTGTGGGATGATGAGATCACCTGCTTAAGTGATCACTGTTCAGCCTGTCAGACTCAGTCAGGAAAGGTAATGCTTGTCTTTTTTTTTTTTTAGTCAAAAATATTTATTTTCATAGTTAAAAATGAATTGCTTTTACCTTTGTAAGGGGGAGGGTATATGGTTCTGTGAGCTTTAACACATGAATGGATTGTGTAATCAACACTGCCATCAGGATACAGAAGAGACAAATCTAGAATCTTACTTAACTCCCCCCTCCCTACCCAGGAGCTTAAAGCTGTTTTCTAGGAGGTAGGGCTTTGAATACACAGGAACAGAGTGGTTTAAGGGAAGTCTAGTCCTCAGTTTTAGAGTCTGAAACTCATAAGAACTGTGATTATTTTATATATATGTATATATATATATATATATTTTTTTTTTTTGGAAACAGAGTCTCACTTTGTTGCTCTGGGTAGAGTGCTGTAGCGTCCCAGCTCACAGCAACCTCAAAATCTTGGGCTTAAGCAATTCTCTTGCCTCAGCCTCCCAAGTAGCTGGTACTACAGGTGCCTGGCACAACGCCCAACTATTTTTTTGGGGGGGGGGGGCTGTAGTTGTCATTATTGTTTGGCAGGCCCAGGCTGGGTTTGAACCCACCAGCTCTGGTGTATGTGGCTGGTGCCCTAGCTGCTGAGCTGTAGGCGCCCAGCTGAAAGCTAGGTTTTATAAATTCTTAAGGGCTAGGTTACCATGAGAAGGAAGTTGCAGGAGTCTTCTTGGGCTTCTATGAGAAGCCTCTGTTTTTTTTAGACTTTACTTTTCCTGGGTCATTCTTTCTTTTAAGGGGATGTCCTGCTGGAAGGATATTAGACTACCTGAAATATCTTCTACAATCTGGAAAGATGGAGTTTACCTAGCTGCAAATTCTTTCTCCTTATTTGTGAATTCCAGGATGAATTATTACAGAAGGATGAACTACTGGCCAAATTTAGGTGTACATTTAAGAAATCACTTTTGTTAAGAAGTTTAGAATCATCACAAGTATTCCTGCTTCTGATAACACTGTCATTGCTGCTGGCTGTAACTGGCATATCATCCCCTTCCCCATGACCAGGCTGCTGGATCCTTCCTCCCCTTGGGTTCTCGGCTACCACTCTTATTCATCACCCCCATTCCGCTATCCCCAGGCTGTGTTAGAAAAGTGATGTTTCACAAACGTGAGTTTATCCACTCCTTTCTCTGCCTAAAACCCTCCAATGGCTTCCCATCCACGCCAAAGGGACATCCAAGTTCCTCAGTGTGGCCTCAGGTGGAGAGGTCCACCCCAGCCTTCCTCTCCAGTGTCGCCTAGCAGCACTTATCCTACGAGAGTCTTCAGCCACATATTCTTCTGTCTGTGACAAAGCCTTTGAGCCTGCCATGTCCTCACCTGGAATGTTCTTCCTGCTAATACTTAAGTGGCAGCACTTGCTTATTGGTCTGGTCTGCGTGTCAGTGTCACTGTCTAAAATCACCACCTTCCCTCTATTCCCTTCTGGCACCACCTGCCACCCATCATAAACTAATTGATTTACCACGTAGGCAGAAACCTAGTATTTCACAGGCATGAAATGAGCCTTAGAGCATGGTGAGCCTTCAACTTTTGCTGAATGATTGAACATAAGAATAGATGGCAGCAGAATGGGCCTGGGAATTGGTGCTAATAAAGAGCGTTTATTGGGCAGTGCCTGTGACTTAGTGAGTAGGGCTGGGGGTGGTGGGTTCAAACACAGCCCTGGCCAAGCTGAAACAAAAAAGTAGCCGGGTGTTATGGTGGGCACCTGTAGTCCCAGCTACTCAGAAGGCTGAGGCAAGAGAATCGCCTAAGCCCAGGAGTTGGAGGTTGCTGTGAGCTATGTGATGCCACGGCACTCTACCGAGGGCGATAAAGTGAGACTCTGTCTCTACAAAAAAAAAAAAAAAGTGTTTATCCCTGGAGTCAGGATCTCTAACATCCAAAATAGTGGAAGAGTGGATGGGGCAATTTCACAAGGGGATGAATCGTGATGCTAGAGGCACCAATGTGTTGTGTGGGGATTTCCGTCTTGCAGAGAAGATGAACTTGCTGGCCTCCGAGGAGTTATCCAGTCCTTGGGCTTCTACAGCATGCTTACTGGTGGCCAGGAATCCCCAAGACAGGACTGTGTCAGGAATTTGCAGGGAAGCCAGCTGCGTGTACCCTTCTATTTGTTATAACTAATACTTGTGTATTACTATCTCCGAGATACTGTTCTAAACAGTTTCTAACCTATGTAATCCTCGTAATCATACTATGATCTGAGGATTTTCATTACCTGCAATTTTAAAATGAGGAAACTGAGTCACGAGGGGTCAAGTGTCATAGGGTAGACCAGTCCCTTGATGAGGGCACTAGGAAAGATCAACGAGTAGAGCGGTGAGTGGGACACGGGGTTCATGCAGGTCGGATCAGCTAATTGATAGTGAATCCCTCACAGAGGGCTCTGAAGCAGAGGTGGACTTTGTTCCCAAACCTGTCTTCCCCAGGTGCCTCCCGTCCCAGGCCATGTCTGTCCCTCTTCCCAGCCCCTGCTGCAGTATGATGGGGCTGCTACCTGGCTGTGGGCGGTGGAGAGTGAGCAAAAGCATAGAAGAGAGACTCCACAAGCTGATGGCTGACCCCTCTGTGAGAAGTGGTCACTGCACTCAACCCCTGCCTGGTCCCATCCTCTCCAAGGTAGTAGACAGGAAGCCAGCAGATAAATACAGTTTTGACATTTCAAAGCCTCTACCAAGAGCTGGACCCAGTGGGTCAGGCTTAAAATCCTAGCACTTGGAAGGATGTGGTGGGAGTTATTGCTTGAGGCCAGAAATTTAAGACCAGCCCTGGCAACATAGCAAGACCCTGTTTTTACAAAAAATAAAAATATTTAGCAAGGCATGGTGAAGGATACCTATAGTCCCAGCAGCCACTCAGGAGGCTGAGGCAGGAGGTCACTGGAGCCCAGAAGTTTGAGGTTGCAGGGACTTATGGTCACACCACTACACTCTGGCCTGGATGATAGAGCGAGATCCCATCTCTCTTTTTTTTGAGATAGAATCTCACTTGTCCTTGATAGAGTGCCATTGCATGAGAGCTCACAGCAACCTCAAACTCCTGGGCTTAAGTGATTCTCTTGCCTGAGCCTCCCAAATAGCTGGAACTACAGATACCTACCACAATGCCCGGCTATTTTTAGAGAATGAGATCCTGCTCAGGCTCAGGCTGCTCTTGAACCTGTGAGCTCAGGCAGTCCACCCTCCTTGGCCTTCCAAGTGCTGGGACTATAGGCACCATCTCTTAAAAGAAAAAAAAGCCTCTATCAAGCTTCTGTGGCAAAGCAGCTGAAACCACCTTAGAAGTGACTGCAGTGGGAAGAGAGTTATTTTCTCAAGTTTGGGAAACAGGGTTACAGTGAGAAAGGATCAGAACAGAGGAACGTTTTCTGGGAAGAAAGGACCTCGACAAATAGACCCACACAGAGGGTGGTCACTGAGGGTCTTGGTTACTTGAGTATAACTTTGGGGATGGTGACATCTTCTACCAAGGCCATCTTAAATAAGTGTTCCAGGCATGGCACTTTGAGTCTAGGGGGTGGCTCACATACAGCTCTGAGGCTCTGTGAGCAGACTTTCACTAGAATCCCATGAAAAGCAGTCCACACCTCCTTCCTCTCTACCTGACTTGGCACTTGCTTTACCCAGGTCTCAGCACTGGAGGAACAAAAACATCCTATTTGGTTCTTCAGAATTTCCTGCTTTCCCTGGCTGTTTTCTTGGACTAGCCAGGCCTAATAGCTGACCACAACATCTTGGGGGACATGCGTGTTCTGGAACAGAACCCAGTTGGAAATCAGAGATACCAACTACTTTTCTTTGAAATTGAAAGAGGCAAATTTTAGGTAACTAATAGCAGGGTGAATTCACACCTTGTATTGTAAATCAGTAGACTCACTCTCTGAAGTATACCAGGTAAGAAATACAAAGATTTCAGATAAGATTTTGCTAAATTCAGGAAGAGAGCAAATTACACTGTAGGAATTGGAGTAGTTGAAAGAGCATAGCCTGTATTTCTGAAGACTACTCAGTAGGCTTTGCTGGGAAGGAGTGATGATCTGTAGCTGTCTTTGATTCTGTCTCTCAGAAAGGCATTTCTGATGTGTGCAGAGCTGTGGTGACAGATACCCCTGGGTATACTCCTGGGTGCCAGTACCGGCTCTGCCCCTAGCTTGAAGCAGCTCCTGGCACCAGACAGGATCACATAGGGACCCACACAGGAGGCACTTGGCTGACCACTGTCCCTGTCAGGCTCTGAAGGGCTGAGGTCCTTGCTGCCAAAGGACAGACGTCAAGTTGTGTGCACCATGGGGCATGCCAACATTGCTTCATCCTGTGAGTTTATGAGTAGCAAAATTATAAAAAAAAAAAAATTATTTTTTTTTTGAGGGAGGTGGTTTATTTGGGAGGTGCAGGATACACTGGTAAGGGAGTGGGAATGAGTCAGGGAAGGGAAGAAGCCAATCACCAGTGTCACTACGCTGGCTGCATCAGGGGGGAACTGGGCTTCAGCCCACTGGGGAGCACTGAGAAGGTAGAAATTTTAAAATGAAATTGCTTGGGAAGCTAAAGTAAAATAGCCCTGAGAAGAAAAGTTTTTGAGTGTGGACTTCATGCCTTCTGAGTACATTCATACACCCAGTAGGTGTTTATGGCGTGCCTGGGATGTGCCAGGCACTGTGTTAGGAATGGAGCCTGAGGAATTAAGAAGACATCCCAGCCCTTAAGGAGGCATCAATCCTGGTGGTGAAGACAGGCGCTGGTCCACAGACACTTGTCCTAGGTCTTAAGGGAACACCTGGGAAGAGCCAGCATGGACATGTCTTCAGAGCCACAGTAGATGTGACAGGGGGCAGACGGTACCAAGGGAGATGAAAGGATGGTTTGCTCCAAACCTTGCTCCTGCCCGGGTCCAGAGTATCTCCCTTGTATTTATGCCCTTTGTATCTTCTCCCAACACTGGGCTTTTAGTAACGCTGCTCTGGCTTGCACTGCCTTTTGCCTCACGTCCAGCTTGTCTGCTGTGGATTTTGCCATTCTTTGCATTTGCTTGGTATCTCCTTGCCTGGTGTGTTATTTTAATCCTGTCTGTCATTTTAGACATATCTCTTGAACAGAATGTAGATGGACATATATTTTTAACATAAACTGATAGGCTCTTTAGTTGGGCAAATCAATCTGTCCACATCTGAAGTCATGACAAACAGGCTTGATTTTTATTTCTTCCATGAATTTTATTAATTTAGCTTTTTTTCCCCGCTTTTCCCCATTGCCCCCTCTCCCCCAGCCCCCCCCCCCAAGATGGGGCCTTGCTTTTTTCCCCAAACAGGAGTGCAGTGGTGTGATCATAGCTCATGATGGCAGCTTTGAACTCCTGGGCTCAAGCAATCCTCCTCCCTCAGCCTTCTGAGTAGCTGGAACTACAGGCATGTGTCACTATGTCTGGCTATTTATTTTTTGTAGAGATGGTGTCTTGTTATGTTGTTTTTCTTTGTTTGCTTGTCTTTGGTGTCATACTTAAAAAACCATTGACAAGTTCAAGGTCATTAAAGTTTATCCCTATGTTTTCTTATAAAAGCTTTATTGTTTGAGCTCATCCATTTACATTTTTGATGTGTTATTAGGTATGTTTTGTGTATGGTGGGAGGCAAAGGTATTTACTTATTTTTATTTATTTATTTGGAGACAGAGTCTCACTATGTTGCCCTCAGTAGAGTGCTGTGGCATCACAGCTCACAGCAACCTCCAACAGGCACTGAGCCTGCACATTGGTATTTAGTTGCTTCAGCATCATGTATTGAAAAGCCTTTTTCCCTCACTGGGTAATTTTGATGCCCTTGTCACTGTAATTTCTTTTCTTTCTTTCTTTCTTTCTTTTTTTTTTTTTTGAGACAGAGTCTTATGATGTTGCCCTGGGTGGAGTGCTGTGACATCACAGCTCACAGCAACCTCAAACTCTTAGGCTTAAGTAATTCTCTTAAGTAGCCTCAGCTCAGCCTCCTAAGTAGCTGGGACTACAGGCACCCACCACAACGCCTGGCTATTTTTGTTGCTGTTGCGGTTGTCATTGTTGTTCATCTGGCCCGGGTCAGGGTCGAACCCACCAGCCTCAGTGTATGTGGCTGGTGCCGTGACCACTGTGCTCAGGGTCTGAGCCTGTAATTTATTTTCCATGTTAACATTACCCTCCCTTTCTCCTCTCCACCTCATAATTAAAAGTATATTTATGTTTCTCTATAGTCATTTGAAAACAGCATACTGTTTGCTCCACTAAGACTGTTTTCCCTAGAACAATACCTTTTACATTAAGAGTCTTTATTTAACTTTTTATCATAGAGATTTACTACTGTCCTTTTATATCACACACACACCCCCGTGAACCAAGTATCCACTTTGCCCACACAGCTACTAAAGTCCAGACTGAGAGCAATTATAGAATGAACTTCCAGGATTCAAGAATACTATCTGAAGTTTTGTTTAAAAATTAAAGATTTTAGGGTCAGAAGTCTGGAAGTTACCCATGTAGTACAGGGATAGTAATTTCTCATCTGGTCCATGGCTTAATTCTGCCTACAGACGCTCTCCTACTGCTCATTTGTGAACAGGAGAAGATACTGCTTTCAGGATAAGCACAGGGCAAGGCATTTGGGGTCACATCTACTGACACTTACTTCTCCAATAGTTCTTGAAGGCAAAGCCTTACCTTCTTTTTGTCTCCTGGTCACTTCATAAGCTGATGCAGTTTCATGGATACAAACTGAAAACTAAGCCTCAGCCCACCACCTAAACGTGTTCTTTGAGTACTTTCAGGAGTAAACGTCAGCTGTTGCCTTTTCTTATGATTTTACCTCTAACATTTCTGCATACAATTGCTACTACAATCACCTTAGAAGAACCAGGAATGTGGCACTGGAACAGTACATTTTCCTGTCAGGATAGCAAAGTCATTTCATAATTTCTGTCTGCATCTCAGATGCTGTTATGTGAAGGTCAGTTTTGGTGTTTTCTCTATGGAGACAGATGCCACATAAGGAACACATGTGTTCTCCTGCACACCCATTGGTTACCTAGAATTCCCTGGGCCCAGGGGCCAGAGAGACACCATAGGGTTGAATTCCTCATCAGTCCTGCAGGCCGTCAAGCCTCCAAGACCTAGATGTGTTTGCACAGTCAAATGTCTGCTGTACAAGATACAGAAGGAGCACCAAGTATACATTTTAAAATAAATTAAAATTTTTTTTCAGTGACACATTTTCCAGGAGTAACTTAATAACCAGTATTAGTAGTTTGAGCAAATCTTGGCAATTCTTCATCTCCCAGCTACTGAAAATGGTAGTTTGTCCATGGTAATCACTTTAATATTTATTTTGATTGTGGTGTTAGGCTCCATAGACTTTAAACTATAAGAAATTGTTTTCTTTTTCTTTCTTTCTTTTTTTTTTTTTTGAGACAGAGGCTCAGGCTGCTGCCCTGGGTAGAATGCTGTGGCATCAAAGCTCATAGCTACCTCAAACTCTTGGGCTCAAGTGATTCTCTTGCCTCAGCCTCCCAAGTAGCTGGGACTACAGGTGCCTGCCACAAGGCCTGGCTATTTTTGATTGTAGTTGTCATTGTTGTTTGGCAGGCCTGGCTGGACTCGAACCTGCCAGCTCTGGTGTATGTGGCTGGTGCTAAGAAATTGTTTTCTTAAAGCATTCTCTTTTTTTTTTCTTTATTTGTTAATTTTTTATTTCCTTGTTGTTGTTTTTTTGTTTTTTGTTGTTTTTTTTTTAAGAGAGACTCCCATATTATACCCTGAGCAGAGTGCAGTGGCGTCATAGCTCACTGTAACCTCAAACTCGGGCTGTGGGCATCCTGCTGCCTCATTCTCCAGAAGTCACTGGGATTACAGGCATTCACCATGGTTCCCAGCTGGTTTTTCATGTTTTTAATGAGTCAGGGTCTCTCTCTGGCTCAAACAAGTCTCAAACTCCTGAGCTCAAGCAATTCTCCCGTCTCAGCCTCTGACAGTGCTGGGATTACAGGTGTGAGCCACTGCGCCTGGTTTTAAAGCATTCTTATAAAGTCATATATTTTAAAGTTTGACTTATGAAAACAAAAGGTTTCTGTAACACTTACTTTTCTTAGTGTTCTGTGTATTCTTTTTTAGGTCTAGATTGAAAGCGACTTATCATAGATGTTGTTATACATGACTGTGGAATAATTATTCCTGAATTTTTACGGTGACACTGTTCACTGTTGACTTTTTTGCTTCTAATTTGTTGCCCTAGGTGGAGAATTTCCAAACAGGATATTTTTTTGAAATAGTTACAGCCTGAATGAAATTAAATGACTATTTAATTATGTTAATTTCTTAAGGGTTATGTAGTTTAATATTATAAATGCTAAGGCAGGAAATAATTCTACAAAGATTATAATTGTGATGTGGACTGAGGTCTAATATTGTGCCTGTGCCATTACTTAAATTTTATAACTGTCAGTTCTAAAAGGATAAATATTCTTTTTAAAGTTATCTGGACAACTAACTCATAGTATTTGCAATATTTATATTATTTGCCATCCTGTTTTTCAGTTTATGCATTTAAAAGCTCTTAATATCTTAATACTTTTTGTTTTTAAAATAAGCAGCTACAATAATTTTGAATTATTGTAACATTTTACCTTTGAAATAATTACTAAGCATTTATACTTTAACCCTCAGAATTTGAACCTGCAAAGCACATAAGTATATTTTTACTCTGAGTTATATCTTGAATCCATAATTATATGTGAAAATGAATACTCAGATATTAGTTTTAAAAACTAAATTGCATGTTGTGCGCTTATCATTGAGATAAACAGCGAAGGCCTGGTGAGAATCTCTGGGATTAAAGGACACCGATAAGGGTGTTGGAAATGATGCTGAAGTAGGCGCCAGCCCTTCATTCTTGGGAAGGCCCAAGACCATTTGGCTCATTGGTCTTCAGTTTTCTTTCCTCCCTTCTCACTATGGAGTCTTGGTTTGGTCCATATGTTGTTAGAGACCTTCCCTTATTATCTTCGGCTAAGGCAGGGGTCCTCAAACTTTTTAAACAGGGGCCCAGTTCACTGTCCCTCAGACCGTTAGAGGGCCAGACTGTGAGCTCCAGGACGAGTTGGCTACTAAGCAGGACAAGCAGTGGCGGCGAAAACACCTGGCGGGTAAATGTCCTCAGCGGGCTGCCTGTGGCTCACGGCCAACCAGCCTTAGTTTGAGGACACTTGGGCTAAGGTATCTGTTGGTATATTCAGTTGGCCCTTGAACAATGCAGGGCTTAAGGGTGCTGACCACCCCCCACAGTTGAAAATCTGCATATAACTTCTAACTTGCCCCAAACTTAACTCATTATAGCCTGCTTTTGACCAGAAGCCTTACCAAAACCATACAGTCTAAACACATTTTATGTGGTGTATACCCTATATACTGTTTTCTTAAGATAAAGTACGGTAGGGAAAAGAAAATGTTGAGAAAATCGTAAGAAAGAGGAAATGTACTTAATATTCATTAAGTGGCAGTGGATCATCATAAAGCGTGTGTGTTCCAGTTCATCCTCCTTCAGGGGGAGTTGGCTGAGGAGGAGGAGCCCGAGGGTGGGTCTTGCTGTCTCCGTTGGCAGAGGCAGAAGGAATCCATGGATGAGGGGACCATGCAGTTCAAACCCGTGTTGATCAAGGGTCCACTGTGCTCAGTTTTTTTTTCAAGTATCTTTCAGCTTGGTAGCTGAGTGCTGTCTTATCCGGGGAGACCAGGCTGGGGTTCCACGGTCCCCCCTGCACTACTCTGGCTGTGTCAGCAGCAGTCTGTACCCACTCCTTTGCCTTCCTTCTGCCTGAAAGATGGTTTTTCCCCTTTAGTTTTAGATTGGGAAACCTTGCTAGTGTCTTGCCTCTAGCAGAAGAAGTGTGTCTTTTCTTGTGACGTGTGCAGAGTGTGGTGCCCTTCACTGCCTGTTGTCACCTGTCCCTTCTCTTCCCAGGTCTCAGGATGTAGCCTCAGGGCCTCATAGTGCTTCCTCTGTGCTTCCCACTTCCTCTCCCTTCTGCCCTTCTGCTTTGTTATTTTCTTGGTCCTGATCTTCTGTGTTAGTAATTCAGGCATCCCACATAACCACCTTCACCTTCTCTTTGTCTGAAGAGTTGTTTAGTTGAGGACCATGTTTTTTTAGGTACAGGAAAGCAGTTTTTTTCTTTTTTTCTCCTGTGTGTTACGATAGAGTCCCTTTGAGTGCTATAATTGTTTTAATTAAAATTCAAGCCTTCATCTGTATCTTCCAGAAGCTCTTTCTGGGTGTGTGCCCTGTTGCTTCTGAGCCATCCTGTCTGTTACAGAGACCCATAGAAAGGGGTTATCACTCTTTGTAGGCTCCCTGGGTCCAGGTTTGTGGAGTACTGATGGGCTGGCAGGCCTGCCGAGGTGGTGTCCAGAAGGCAGCTGTGTCCACCTGGTGCCCTCTGATTGCTGGCTCAGGGGCAGGTTGCTCTGCCTCCTGCCCAGCCGCTGCTTTGCACTAGTGCTTAGGACTCTAGACTGAGCACTCCGACCAGCGATGGCCTTCTTCCAGGGTCCACAGGTTCCCCCTCAAGCTTTGCTGAGAACTGTGGTTCTAAGATGTTCATTCGGGGCACTGGGGCAGCCTCCCTGCATTGGCACATGCACCCCACCACCCCTTGTCCTCAGCACTGGAGAAGCAGAATGGGGACAAGTGGAGGGAAAGGCACAATGCCAGGGTCACTCACTCCCTTCCTTCAGAGACACATGAAAGACTGGAACTCAAGAAAAAAATAATTATTGAGCAGCACTTTACTGATTTTATTTCATACGTCATATACAAATGAAAAAGACTTTGGGAGATTAGTGATAAACTCAGGAATTGAATGCCTGGTACTGGAAGTACACTCACCTGTGCCATTAAAGTGAGCTGGCCTGCCCTAAGCACTGTGATGTGGCTGGGCGTGTTTTATGGGACTCTGACTTCTTTATAGTTATGTACCTGTGAGGGACTGTGAGGAATTCTCCACGTTTACTTGGACAGTAACTTACCCTGAGCCTCAGTTTTCTAATCTGTAAAATGGAGGAATAATATTAAATAAATAAGTCCTTTACACCCTTGTTGGGATGGATTGCATGATGTAACGTCTGTAAAGCATCTCTGATGTCTAACATGTAGCAGACCCTCTGTAAATGTCCATTCCTTCCCCTCTGTTTGTCCCCAGGTAAAGAGGAGCAGTGTTAGGCCAGGTGGACTGTCAGCCTTGCCCAGTCGGTGGGCTCCTCAGGCACACTCCCTTGGGGGTGACTACTGATGTTAGAATCAGTTCACCTGGACTCTGTCTGGACTCTGTAGCTTACAAGGTGCATGTCTTTAGAACATGCTTGGTAATGTTTGGTATCGTTTTTTTGTTTGTTTTCTTTTGAGACAGAGTCTCACTATGTTGCCCTCAGTAAAGTTCCATGGTGTCACAGCTCATAGCAACTTCCAACTCTTGGGCTTAAGTGATTCTCTTGCCTCAACATCCCAAGTAGCTGGGACTATAGGCACTGGCCACAACACCTGGCTGTTTTTTGTTATTGTTGTTACAGTTGTCATTGTTATTTGCCAGGCCCTGGGCTGGGTTCAAACCCACCAGCCCCGGTGCATGTGGCTGTTGCCCTAACCTCTGAGCTATGGGCGCCAAGCTGGTATCATTTTTTTCTTTAGAAAAGAATGGGTAAGTCTGAGACTTGAAAGGTTTCAGCTGGACTCAAAGACAGACCCTTCCCCCTTATCCATCCTGTCTTGGCAGCAGCACAGCTCCTCCTTCCACCCCAGCTCATGCTCCTGTCCAGGGTCCATCTTGGCTGTCAAAGGCCAGCAGACATGTGTGTCCTGAGTCCTGCCTGAGTTGCATGGCCAGGGGAGTTGGACAAGTGCGTATCTCGGATGTGGATACCCCTCTCATCCAGGCAGAGCAAACGCCAGTGTGGCCTGGGGGGCAGGGGAAGGAGGTCAGAGAGCTGTAGGGTGGAGGCCGGTGGTGCTGGCCTTACAGGCCACTGTGAGGACTTAACTGGTACTTGTAGTGAAGTGGGGAGCCTTTGGTGGGTTCTTAGCCAAGGGTGACTTTACGCAATATAACTTTTTTTTTAGAGATGGGGTCTTGCTATGTTCTCCAGGCTGGTCTCAAACTCCTGGCCTTAAGTGATCCTCCTGCCTCACCCTCCGAAAGTGCTGGTATTGTAAAATTGAGCCACCATGCCCAGCCCAGTAAAACTTTGAGAAAAATAAGATAGGTGCCAGATTGGGAACTGACCACAAGTGGGATATGGCTACTGCCATCATCTGCCAAGAGGCTGGGGCACTGGAGGCTGTGAGGAGCGCTCAGATTCTCTGTGTGTTCTGAAGCCAGGAACCTGACGGTGGAGCAGTCCAACCGTGGGGGCTGCGCATTAGAGGGACCTCTTGCCACATGTGGGCAGCAGCAGTAGCATTGCTTTGCAAGTTTGAATTTGGCATTATGCACGCACAGGTCCAGCAGCACACTTGATCCCTCGCTGCTGTGTGTCGTCCCCATTGTCATCCCTGGTGATGGGAGCAGCAGTATTGGTGAGGCTGTCTAAGAGGGCCGGACCAGAAGGCCTGGCACATGCTGTCTATGACAGCTGAGTTCAGGGTTGGTGGAAATGGGCATAAATGTTTTCTCCTTTGAGGTCAGCATGTGATGGGGTCACCCACAGCAAGGCCCTAGAAGAGGGGTGGGGCTGAGGTGAGGGGTTTGCTCTCCTGATGGACCCCTCCTGTTAAGATTGGCTGCCCAGGGTGTCCCTGGCTGGACTTGCTACTGTGCCCCCATGGGAAGCAGGTCCCTTCAGGGCAGGTCTCAAGGTGTTGGGTGGCCAGACAGAATACAGGACACCAGTAAAATCTGAATGTCAGATAAATAATGATCTTTCAGTATAGGCTTGTTCCAAATGCCATGGGCCATACTTATATGCAGAAAAATAATTTGCTGTTTCGTGAAGGTCCATTCTAATCAGGCTTCCTGCTGTTAGTTTGCTTGGTCTAACTGCTGTCCTGCTGTATTCTTGCTCGGTGATGGCTGTGCCTGACAATTTAGCCTGCCACCTAAGTCACCTGTCAGGGTTGCCAAGAAACAGGACTTTGAAAGAGCAATTGAATATGTTGGAGGAGAGTTCTGCCAAGCTCCTGGTCTGTCCCTGTTGTCTGACCTGTGAGTCACAGCCTGACCCTGAGTGCTCACTGGGGCTCTGGGCATTCTGCCCTTCCACTTCTACTCCTGAAGCCTGCTGTGGGGACCTCTGTGCCGGCACATGGCTAGGTGTGGATGTGACAGTGCAGGTCCCAGGGAGCTGGTGCTGAGGACTTAAGAACGGTGCACAAGGTATAGGGGCTTCAGCCCCTATAACCAGTCCCATGGACTTGGGGGTGGATCAGTGCCAGGAGGCATTGGGTGGACTCTGCTCAGCAAAGGCTACAGTCTGTTCTGCTGGGGAAATGGCTCTGCCCAACACCTATGTTTCTAGTTTTGTTTTGAGCATCTACTCTGCCAGACCCCACCTCCTACTTGTTATGGGTAAATTGTGTGACCTCCCCCCCAATTCAGATGTTGAAGTTCTAACCCCTAGTACCTTGAAACATGGCCTTATTTGGTGATGGGATCTTTAACAAGGTCATTAGGGAAAATGAAGTTATATGTTCCCCAGAAACTCCTTTGGGACCCTGAAACAGGCCCAGCTGGTGAAGAATAGGTGGAGGGCACTGCTGAGAACACTGCAAATTACACCTCAGAGTCCGGCCTCCTGCCGTGCTTGCTGCTCTGGCTTTCTGAGTCCCATCTGGTTGGATGGCACATTAGTTTGATAAGCTACAACAAAGCACTGCAGACGGGGGGTGGGGGGCTCACACAGCAGCGCTTCATCATCTTACAGTTCTCTAGGCAGGATGTGGGAGGTGAAAGTGTGGGCGGGGTGGGTTTTTCATAAGGCCTCTCCTTGTCTTGTAGATGGCCGTCTCTCCCGTGTGTGTGTGTGTCCTAACCTCCTCTTCTTATGAGGACACCAGTAAGATTGAATTGGGGCCCATCCAAGACCACAGACTTGAAGGTGATCCATTAAAGGTGGCCTTGCAGATCCGTGGGAGTGACCCTCCTCCCAGGGGACAGCACCTGTTGAGCACGGTGGCCCTGAGCTGAGAGGTCTGTGTGCCTGTGCTGGGGACATTGCTCTTAAGTTGACTCTGTGCCCTCATGTGTCCGCAGCTGTAGAGATGGACTCTCCCCACAGCACCTAGTGGTGAAGCCCTACAAAAGGCAAGTCCCGTAAGGAAACCGTCACCCTGCTCAGTAGCCAGGAGATCGCCATCTTCCTTGAGGAGGTTTGCCTGCGTTGTCTCTGAGTGTGATATTCTTACAGAGGCGGCACCATCTGAGTCAGGGCTTGGGGATTTTGCAGAGGTCTAGGAAAAGCTATCTCAGAGCTATTTTTATGTCACGACATCTTTGAGTAATTAAATTTATTTTTATATCATTGTTCTTAGCCATGAATTTGCCATTTAAAGATTTGTCTTCCATGATAAAAACGTCACCTCAGGCTCGGCGCCTGTGGCTCAAGCGGCTAAGGCACCAGCCACATACACCTAAGGTGGTGGGTTTGAATCCAGCCTGGGCCCACCAAATAACAATGACGGCTGCAACCAAAAAATAGCCAGGCCTTGTGGCGGGCACCTGTGGTCCCAGCTACTTGGGAGGCTGAGGCAGGAGACTCGGTTGAGCCCAGGAGTTGGAGGTTGCCGTGAGCTGTGATGCCACAGCACTATACCCGGGGGACAGCTTGAGGCTCTGTCTCAAAAAAAAAAAAAAAAAGTCACCTCAAATGTCAAAATCTAGGATTTAGAGGACTGGATAAATTTGAGGAAATGAGCAACACATGATTCTGGATAATTGACTTTATAATTTAAAACTTCAAATTATAAAATTTGTGTTTTTTCCTATTTGCAGAATTTTTGCTTTAAATTCCATAGGTAGTAAACTTGGCTGGCAAGTGTGGGGAAGCCACTTGGTGGCCCCACTTATCCAGCCACTGCCGCTTGCAAGGCAGCCTTCCTCTGCACACACGCACGCATGCACGGGCTCCTGAGCTGAAGCAGGGGGGACGGGTTTCCTGGGCAGTAGGTGGGTGGCAGTTTAGTGCAGGGCGTGTGCACAGATGAGGGTAGGACCCCCATGGAGCATTGATTCCATAGAGAGGCAAGGATTTGGCACAAACCAAACTGGAACACTCTCTCCTGTGGCCTCCTGGCTGACCTCAGAAAGGACCGGGGGTGTGACTGACAGGTGTAGGAGCCTTTCTCATGGGCAGCTTGATTTTAAGAGGTGAATGGCTGTTTTACATGGTACCTTATAGGCAGACTGGTCACAGTGACTGTCTGATCCTCCCAATAATCCCACGGATAACATCGCATCTCCCCAGGACGCACCCCTGGTTATATTTATTTATTAATTATTTTGTGACAGGGTCTTACTCTGTCACCCCTGGGTAGAGTGCCATATCCTCAATCCAGCTCACGTCAACCCTGGTCTCTTACACTCAAGCCATTCTCCTGTCTCAGCGTCCCAGATAGCTGGGACTGCAGACTCCCACCACAATACCCAGCTAATTTTTCTGTTTTTAGTAGAGATGGGTCTTGCTCTTGCTCAGGCTGGTCTTGAACTCCCGAGCTGAAAGGATCCTCCATCCTCATCCTCCAAGAGTGATGCTGACCAGAGTGCCCTGGTCAAAACACTGTGGCAGGACGACTTGGTGAGGCCACACCTTTACCCTGTCCTAGCTGTCCCTGTCCTGGTGGCAACAAAGGGGGAAGAGCCCGGCCTGCTGATGAGGAGGCAGAGGAGGATCATAGGGAGGAGATTGGGGATTAGAGAGGGAGGGGCATGAGAGTTAGGATGCAGTACCAACCATCAACAGTGCTGAGGAGCACCATAAGCAGTGGTTAGGGGCACCATTGGCAGTGTCAGCAGTGGTGAGGGGCTCAGTTGGCGGAGTCTGCAGTGCTGGGGAGCATCTTAGGCAGTGGTGAGGGTCACAGTTGGCAGTGTCTGCAGTGTTAGGGAGCATCGTAGGCAGTGGTGATGGGCTCAGTTGGCAGTGTCTGCAGCGTTAGGGAGCATCGTGGGCAGTGGTGAGGGGCTCAGTTGGCAGTGTCTGCAGTGTTAGGGAGCATTGTGGGCAGTGGTGAGGGGCTCAGTTGGCAGTGTCTGCAGTGCTGGGGAGCATCGTGGGCAGTGGTGAGGGGCTCAGTTGGCAGTGTCTGCAGTGTTGGGGAGCATCGTGGGCAGTGGTGAGGGGCTCAGTTGGCAGTGTCT
>CAUYQV010192677.1:0-16828 GCA_963574575.1 Galagoides demidoff | reverse complement strand
ACAATTGTGAATTTTACTGCAATAAACATGTGAGTGCAGGTGTCTTTTTTATAAAAATGACTTCTTAGCTTTAAGTACATACCCAGTAGTGGGATTCCTAGATCAGATGGTAGGTCTACTTGTTGTTCTTTTTTTTTTTTTTTTGAGACGGAGCCTCAAGCTATCCCTCTGAGTAGAAGGCCATGGCATCACAGCTCATAGCAACCTCCAACTCCTGGGCTCAAGCGAGTCTCCTGTCTCAGCCTCCCAAGTAGCTGGGACCACAGGTGCCTGCCACAACACCCAGCCATTTTTTGGTTGCAGTCATCATTGTTGTTTGGCCGGCCTGGGCTGGGGATTCGAACCCGCCACCTTAGGTGTACATGGCTGGTACTTGTTCTTTACAGAGCTCCATACTGTTTTCCATGGAGGTTGTCCTAATCTGCAGTCCCCCTGACAGTGTGTAAGTGCTCCTTTCTCTCTGTATCCACACCAGCATCTATGGCTTTTGAACTTTTTATTAATAAAAGCCTTTCATCTGGGGTAAGGTCATATCTCATTGTGGTTTTAATTTGCATTTCCCTGTTGCTTAGTGATACTGAGCATTTTTTCATATGCTTATTAGCCATTTGTCTGTCTCCTTTTGAAAGGCTTCTTCTGTCCATGTCTTTCGCCCACGTTTTAATGGGGTTAGTCCTGTTTGTTTTTCTTGCTGATCTGCTTGAGTTCTTTATAGATTCTCATTCTTAGCTGTTTACAGGATGTAGAGCTTGTATGTATTTTCTTCCATTCTTTAGGTTATCTATTTGATCTGCTGATTACTTCCTTAGATGTACAAAAGCTTTTTTAATTTAATCAAGTCCCATTCATTTTTTTTTGTTGTTGTTATAATTGCCATTGGAGTTTTAGTCATAAAGTATTTTCCAAGGCTGATATCTAGAAGAGTTTTCCCACACTTTCATCTAGAATTCTTAAGATTTCGTGCCTAACATTTAAGTCTTACCCATTGTGAATTCACTTTTGTGAATAATGGGAGATATAGATCCTGTTTCATTCTGCTGCGGGCAGTTATCCAATTCTCCCAGCACCATGTATTGAATAGGGCTTCTATTCCCAATCATTTCTTCTATCACTCCATCCTATCCTACTCTATCCTATCCATCTTATCCTATCCTATCCAATCCTACTCTTATCTACCTACTCTATCCGTCTTATCTTATGCTATGCTATGCTATGCTACCCTATCCTTCCTATCCTATCCTAATCTATCCTATCCTATCCTACCCTATCCTACCCTACCCTATCCTATCCTATCCTATCCTATCCTATCCTATCCTACTCTATCCTATCCATCTTATCCTATCCTATCCTATCCAATCCTACTCTTATCTACCTACTCTATCCATCTTATCCTATGCTAAGCTATGCTACCCTATCCTTCCTATCCTATCCTACTCTATCCTATCCTATCCTACCCTATGCTACCCTACCCTATCCTATCCTATCCTATCCTATCCTATCCTACTCTATCCTATCCATCTTATCCTATCCTATCCAATCCTACTCTTATCTACCTACTCTATCCGTCTTATCTTATGCTATGCTATGCTATGCTATCCTATCCTTCCTATCCTATCCTAATCTATCCTATCCTACCCTATCCTATCCTACCCTACATATCCTATCCATCTTATCCTATCCTATCCTACTCTATCCTATCCTATCCTACCCTATCCTACCCTACCCTATCGTATCCTATCCTATCCTACTCTATCCTATCCTACCCTACTCTATCCCATTCATCTTATGCTACCCTATCTTATCCTACTCTATTATATCTTCTTCTCTCTCATCTTTTTATGTTCTCCCTATCATTTTATCCTTTTCTCTATTTTTGAAATACAGGCTATTGTATCTTTATTCTTTTGTCCTGTTTTTCTCTCGTTTTGCTTTCATTCTGTCATCCCCCTATTTTGTCTGCTGGCTTTTTTCCTCCTTTTTTCCTTTGATTTTTTTTTGTTATCTTCCTGCCTCTTCCCACCACCTATTCTGGCTCCTCTCCCAGGGCTCTGTGTGAAGCAGAGGTTGCCTGACTCCCAGATGGCCAGTGGATCAACAAAAAGTCATTAATCGCCCAGCAGAGGAAGACAGCAAGCTGTTGGAGGGAGTCTGGCGCTTAGGGAGCATCTTGAGGCCAGGCAGAAAATGAAGTGGCCAGGAAGGAAGAGGAGGCTGCGTTTAATGGAACAGAAACAAAATAGGTGAGAAAAAATCAGAAGGGAGAACAGAGATATACAACACAGGAGAATTTAGTTGGAATGAGATTGTCATCACATCAACTAGAGGGAGAGAATGGAAAAGCAAGCTTGTTAAAGTGAATTCTGGGTCATACCCACGAGCTTTTTATTCTCAGCTTGCCTGGGTTCTGAACACTGTTTTGTTCTCTTTTAATCATTTTGTTTGATATTTCTCACCATCCCTCACTATTTATGCAGCCCTGTTTGATTCTCATTTGCTGACTTACTCTGCAAGGGCAGGGGGAATTTTGGACCAAGGGTTTAGAAAGAGATCAGGCTTGACAAGGACAGATTCAGGACTTAGACAGGACTGAAAATCTGGCCCTGAAGCCTGGTTATGCAAGGTCACTATAATGCTTCTTGTTCCTGGTCCTCAGCACAGGAACGGACTGGCCTAGACTGCAATCCCATTCTCCACCTACTAGTATTGTGACCTTAGTAATTAATTAACTTTCCTGGTCCGGAGGACCTTTATCACAGTGATAACAATACTTAACTTTCAGAAATAGTTTGATGAGTAAACAAAATATAAGCATGAAATCAAGCTTTGTCAAGTTTCTCAGGTTCTCATCACCATTTTTTATGTAGAGCCCTGCCGACCACTTATCCAGTTGAGTGAGGTCAGTTGTTCTGGATCACCCTCCCCCTGCTCAGCCTCCAGCATCGAGAGCTCTTTGGTGCTACATAGCTGCTCTCACTTTTCAAATCTACTTTCTTAGTCTGGTGCCTGACAGACACCACAATTTGCTCATCAGAATGATCTGTGTCCTAGAAGACTTCAAAATTGCATTCAACCCAATTCACCCACACTCACGTTGCCTCTTCACTTGGTTCCTACTGAGAAAAGAGAAAGGAAATGTTGACTCCTCCTGCAGGAGAAGCAGCCCACCCCCTGAATTCACCACTCCCAGCTTAAATAGCGATCCAGAACTCAGTACACAGCAAAATAACGCCCCCCAGTGAAGGATTTTGGCTCCTGGTGAGATTGTCACTATAAAAATCCTTTTCTTTCCAACTCCATTTTTCCGCCCCCAACTCCACTGCCCCCACAGCCTGCCCTTTGGAAATGTTCTTTACACCCACCTCATGCTTTTAACCCTGGTATTAGGAGGGTGCCACCCATCAGGAAATTTCCAAAGATAACGTCACCCAGTCTTCTTGAGCACTTCACTTCAACACAATGGGCAGCAGCCTGGAAACCAGAGGGAGATAGCAAGTTCTACTGGCACTGACCCGCCAGGGGACTCTCAGCCAGTCCCTCTGCTACAACGGCCCGCAGTTTCCTCAATGGCCCAATGCCAAATGATTTCTGTGTTTCCCCTCACTCATGCACGGAAAAGTTCAGAATGCTAAACTCTATTCTGGTTAATACAAATATTCACAGACCCTTTGTTTCTGCTTTATGTGTCCATTAACCAAACACTAGTGTACCTTATGGAAAATTAATGCTACCAGTCCTGAATGTGGCCCCCGATCACGCCATGCAAAAGGATGAATGTCCAAAGAGGGCTGTAGAGAGGACCCACCTTCCTGAAGTCAGGAAACGGTAGCAGCATTGGGCAAAGGCTCTCTCCAGGGCTAAGCCATGAGCATTTGAGAAGAAAAATGCCAGGTTCTATCCTTCGGATCTGCAAAAAAGAATTCTGAAAAGTGTTTACACAGAAAGAAATGCAGGGATGAAGAGGAAAGAAAGGGAAACAAGAAAGAATCCAAACTAATCCAGTGCGGGGTGTCTTCCTTTAGTTTATACTTTATGCTGGTTGGCCATTTAAACTCAGAATTATAGTTTCATCAGATGGGCTGCTTCTTCTCATATGTTGAAAACAGATACTTGTCATGCTGACCACACATCTCCAAAGGAAACACTGGGCAACAGGTGATAGAACTTAGTCATAAACAGGAGACTCAATTATAACAAATAATTTTGAATTTTGGAAGGTAAAAGGACATTTAAGGAGAGGTCAAAGGGGAATGGTTAATGAAATCTAATTAAGGGGGGAATAGAAGAGGGAAATTGTACACTGAAATTTTCAGTATAATAGAAAAGAGCATTGCGCCAGGGAGACCTGGCATCTAATTGAAATGGGACCCAACCACCTTGTGGTGCTAAGAACCTCTGCAAGCCTCAGTAGACTCATGTATAAAATAGGGACACAAACAGCCTTTTCTATCATAGAAAGCTACTGTGAGAACCCCATGAGATCAAGGCAATAGGGGTGTTTGGTTGACTGTACCCATTTAAGGGCCATTTTTATCTGAAAACTTTGATTCCTGTATGACTGAAACAGTCGTCACTCTAAGTTTATTAAAGAGAGGTACATCTCAGAGAGTCAGGCTCTGAGGTCTCTGAATAAAACCACAGTCTGCAAATGAGTCTTCTTGCTCCTCTACCTGGGGTAGCCCTCCTCTTGCCTGGGCAAGAGATTCTGGAGGATTTAAAGTGACCAGTTTGGATGAGAACTGAGGGAGAAAGCTAAGGCTCTCCTGTTTATTCTGCCTGTGAAGCCTAGCTCAGGAGGAGGCCTGTTCTATAGGTATTGCTAATTAGACAACTGACAATCCAGCTTCTCTGCTCCCAGACTTGAGTCTCTACTGATAAATGAAAAGCATGGCCTTTTCTTCCATCTGACAGTAAAGAAATTCTTACACTATCACAGTTGTACTGTGATAAATACCATTTGAAGATATGCTCTCCAGTAACCTCCCTTCTCACTTACAGTGGGAGTCCCTGTCAACCATTTGGATAACGTGACCTTATGCATACATATCTCCCTGCTGCGTGGATTGAACAGAGGCATTTGCTCAAAAGTGACCCAGTCAGAGTTTTCTTCCTGGGAGTTAGGGTTGGGAATGAGAAAATCTTCAGAGTTTATTAAAACAGTAAAACCCAGTTTCTATGATGATGTGGACATCTTTTTCTTTCTGAGAGAATTAGAGAAGCAAAGAAAGCTTTTATTAGAAGATAAAACAGATCGCGATAGAATTAAGATGGTTTTCTCCATCTGAGTCCCAGCATTACACTAAGTCTCAGTTATATCTTTGCCTCAAGGAATCAGGAATCTCTCTTTTCTGTGTGTTCAGGTTTCTCTTCATTTTAAGTTTCCTAGAATTAGTTGCTGTGTCTTGAAACCAATTATGTAATTTCTTCAGAAATTTAGACTGATTACAGGAGAAGAGATCTGAGATTAGGAGCTAAGCAGCCTGAGTTCTAGTCCGGCACTCCCATAGATACCTACTGTATGATAGTTAGAAAGTTGCTAACTTTTTGGAACCTCCGTTTCATGCTTATAATCAACAAAAATAGTCTGAGCTACCTCACTGACTGGTTGGGAAATAATTTATTTAGAAGAGTTATATACATTATGCAAACTCTAAAGAGTATTGTAAAATATAGGTGTTTAATTTTTTTCCCTTTAAAATGGATGCTGTCTACATCAGAGGGCCTCTAAACTTGGTTCTAAATTATGTTTTGGATATTATTTTGTACACGTTTAAGCTAGCTCAAACACACACCACTTCTTTGAACCACATTGCAGTGTTTTTGTCCTGGTACATTCCTGTGCTGTCCCTTCCATCGGGGGCAGTATCCTCAGCACAGCCCCACCTCCACCCTTGTCCTGCCTCTTCAGTTCACCGTCACTTCTGTGCTAAGGCACTGGCGTTACGTCAATGTCCGAGCCTTGATGATTGCTTCTTGGAACTCTCCCCATCTGCCTGAATCCCTTGAGCATTTTATGACACATGTAATAGCCTGCTTACTGCGGTCGTCAACGTCTTATCAACTTTGGTGGTGAACCTGGACTTGACCTACTGATAGACATGGATTTGAGTCTCTGCTTAGCCTCTCACAAGCTACAGTGGGAGGAAGTTCTCTACGGCGCTAAGTCCGTTTTTCCTTTGAAAAAGAAAAAAAGGAATGATAATAGAACTTACCTCAGGAGCCTGTTGGGAGGACGAAAGAAAATAGGGTGCAAACTGTTCAGCAGAGTCCTTGACACATGGCAAGGACAAAGCATAGCTATTCTGACAGTTCCCCAGCCGGTCCCGCCTCTTTCTCCTGAGGTCCATTCTTGGTTCTTCCTCACCTCTGCTCTGTGAGGGGGGGCCATGTAAATTTCACAGTCGAGAATCCCCTATCAACTGAAATGTGAGTATCTTCAACCATTGGGAGCCCTGCGATGGTATTGGAGGGCGAGAGGAAGGGAGAAACCCAGGCACTTCCCCCTCAAGACCCACCTACACCTCAATCTTGGGTGGCATCTATGCCAGTGGCTGGTTCTCCTTTGTCCCTTTGTTTAGTCCAGCTGGATACATGACTTATGGACCAAGATCTGGTAAGATCCCTCTCAAGCTTAGGGGTGGGTGTGTTTTGCAGCTGTTGATAATAGTGAGTGCCTCACTGTTCCTTGTCGGCGTCTCACCTCTTCTGTCCCCTGTGTGATAAATCCCTGTACTACATTCCTGCTCAGAATAGCTTCGTTTTCTTTGTTGGATCATGATTGACACAGCTAACCTTACCCACATCCCGGCTGGATGGCTAGTTTATTCTAAATAAAACATATGTCTCTATTCTGGGTTTCCATTAGTATGTAGTCACTTAATACTAGACACATATTTATTGAATTTGATATGTGAACACAGGGATTCATGAACTCCTACCTGTCCCTCCTAGCAAGTGTATCCTTTCACTTCTGGTCTGAGACGCGAGGCTGGCTGGGCACTCCCTCCCTCTGCTCTCTGATGTCACACAGATGCCCAGGTGCTAACGGCCAGGAAAGGGGGTTAGGGCGGTCAAGGGCTGCAGGCCGTCTCCTTGGCAGCTTGCTCTTCAGTGTTGTGTAACAAAGACTTTACACACCAAATTCAGTTTAGTCTCATGTTGTTTGTCTTGCTAAGTATCTTTTATTTTCATTTATTTTGGTGAGTCTCTGGGCAAAAATTACAAAATTGGGAAAGCCTATATAGGGAACTCAAGTGTTAATGGTGCCAGGGTTCACGTGGCAGATATAGGACTAAACGCAGGCTAAAATCTGCCTAACGATACCTTTAGTTCTTTAGGATTAGAAACGAACGGGATTCTAGAAATCAGGAAACACATGTTTTTTATTTTTAATATAATTTTCTGCTAAGTCAAGAATGTCAAACCCTCATCATTCAGGCTGCTCTCTCCCGTGGCTCTTGTCCTTCAGTCAGTTGAAGTTGGTTCTCAGGGTAAACGGTGTTGTCATCGCTTCTGAGGGTGTGTTCTTGCTTTATTTGGATTTATTCTGTCTTTTCATGATATGACTGCGGTTCTTGGCTCTTAATACTCGTATTTCTCTTCTTCCATTGTGAAGCAGCCAAAAGTCAGGGGAGATGAAGTGTCCCAGCTCTTACATTATTCATAATTTATCTAATCCAATAAGGAACCTCCAATCCGTTGCCATGTGTGTTCAAGCCAGTCAGAAAACATCATGCAGATGGTGGGTGACATTGATTTAGAAGCGGCCAATGGGACTCAAGTGGAGTCTATGAGTTATGGGAGGTGATGACCTAAGAGTTTTATAGAGGCAGTATCTTGCTCTTCTTCTAAGGGGGCTTGGGAAATTAACCCACTAGCACTTTCCGGGCAATGCAGTCTGAGAAACAGCTTAATAATTTTGACGCCAGGGGTTAAGCCAGCCTGATAATGACACTGAAATTGGCAAAAGGAAGGCAGAGCAGAGACATGGAAGGATTCCACTTGCTTAGAGAAATCCACGAGCCGCTGAGTCAGACACACCTGAAGAGTTTCCTGCTTCTCATACCGACTTTGAGAGGTTGTAAACCCCCTTTGTTATTTGGGCCAGTTAGAGAAGACTGTTGTAAAAGCCAGATTTGATGACACCTCCTGCCTCAGACCAGGCGGGTCCTGCTTCAGTCACTACCAGCTCTCTCCACCTAGTCCCTGGCTCCAGCTCTCGGATCACATCAGGCCCATTCCTCTTCATTGTTCTTACTCTAAGGCTTACATCACAGCTCCCAGCGCCTGCTTCTCCTTCCTCACAGACGATTTCCACTTGTTTTACTCTTTAAGCAGTGACATCGCTTATTGTTATAAGCCATTGCTTACACCATTGCTTATGACCCTTTTCATATTCTAATACTCAGTAGAGGCTTTCCCTGGAGAGGGGAGCAGACAGTTTCACACAGGCCCTGGTTTAAGTTTGCAACTTGCGGTTGTCCACCTTGGGGTCAAATTGTCTGAACTGATGATTCATTATTTTGCTTTTCTTCTTTTGTGAGTTATTTTAAATGAGTTTCAGAGAATTCTAGTGCTAAATGGGACCTTGAAAGATGTACTAACCATATCCCTTTAGATAGTAATTAGAAGAATGGAGGTCTGGAAGTGTTAAGTGTCTTGCCCCGTATCACACAGCTGGGGGATCTTGAGGAAAGACTGGCCCCCACCCAGGGCCTTCTTTCTCATTTTGTGCCTGCTTTCCTCCACATTTTAACGGGGACCTTGGCTGTAGGAATCCTGCACAGAGCTCTGGGATTTGGCTGTTCCCAGACAGTACACCCAGCAGAGATAGGAGCCTTGCTGCTGTCATTCACCCATGGACCGGGGCCTGGTCAAGCATCCTGACAGGTTCAAGATTCTCCCATAATTCCCCAGATCAAGAACTATGGAGGCTGTCAGGTTGCTAGTGACAGCAGGAGAGGCCAGAGAGGTTCTGAGTTTCAATCTAGTCAGATCTATTTTCAGGTTGATAATATGAAGTGAAATTTTTAAGACACTGGTGAAAGAGTAACAAAGACAATCCAAAAACTATTGGATCCTATTTCATCCTTAAAACCAAAGCTCTCCAAAGATTCCTAAAGTGTATTACTTGAGGCTATTAAAGCTTTGGGGAGATGGTGTATCAACTGTTAAAGACCTTGGATTCTGAAATCAGACCCCCGGGTGGGCAGCCTTGCCCGACACTTACTGGCTCCATAACCTGGGACAGCAAATTCATTTCTTCAAGCCTCAGTTTTCTCTTCTGGAAACTAGCAGTTACAGTGGCACCTTCTTTATTAAATCTGTGGGATTAAATGAGTTAATTTAGATAAAATTCTTGGAATGGTGTCTGGCAAATTGCACTCTCTAAATAAGTGATTGCTGTTAATATCATTATGTTCTGCTCCTCCATCAAGTTTAATTTTTTTTTTACTTCGCCTTTCCAGAAGGAGGAAAGAGCATATCTAAAACTTTTAAAAAATGAGTGAGGAAGAGAGAGGTGAATAAATGTGAGAACCTGAAAAAGAGGAAAATGAAGCAGTAACTAGAAGGTGAAGAGGACAGTTAAGAGAGGAGGAAGACAGGAGGGAGAGGGGACAGATTGAGCTGCTCTAGTCACACATATTGAGGAGGATTCTCTGGTCCAGGTGACATTCTTTTGATTTATTGATTGATTTATTTATTTAGAGACAGAATCTCACTTTTGTGCCCCTGGTAGAGTGCTTAGGCATCGCAGCTCACAGCAACCTCTAGCTCTTGGGCTTAGGCGATTCTTTTGCCTCAGCCTCCCTAGCTGGGACTACAGGTGCCCACCACAATGCCTGGCTATTTTTTTGTTGAAGTTTGGCCAGGGCCAGGTTGGAACCTGCCACCCTCAGTATATGGGACCGGCACTCTACTGACTGAGCCACAGGCGCCACCCCATTTGCTATTCTTATTCTAGGGTTAAACTCCCTTCCTAATTAAACAGCAACAGTAAAAATACTGGATCTCTATGTTTGTGTAGTTTACAGAAGAGAAAAATATTAAATAAATAAATAAATACACACACAAAAATGTAATTATAACCTGCTATGGGTGCTCCATTATGTAGCCACAGTAAGCTTCTCTGAAGAAGGGACATTTACCAAGAGTTACCTATAATCTGAGTAGCAGGCATGTTGCACACACTCTCTATTTATCCATTCGGCTTTTACATTAATTGCTTTATTCCTTCATCATTCATTCTGGGGTGTAGCAAGTATACAGTTTTGAAGACAGAGGAGGCCAGGGTGTAAAGGAACAAGGGCCAGAAAATCTGATGAGAGGTGTGAAGGAATACACAAGGAGGTGAGAAACTGCGTTGGGGGGAGGCCAAGATTCAGAATAAAACTAGCTCTGTGCCAGCCACTATGACCATTCACAGATGCGCTTATCATATAGAAAACTATTTTGTCTGGGGGATCATGATGAAGACTCTGAAATTCAGTAAGAGAAAAGGTTGGCATCCAAAGTCAGAGTCTTCCTGTTCCATGTCAGAACATGCACGGTGAGGAGGTGTTCCTTGCAATTTGCCAGCAGAAGGACTGAGGGCATGCTCAGTGGCTCCAGGCAGAAGCTGGCACAGAGAAATTCCTACCAGTGTCACAGGACTCTGCCAAGCCTGTGCCTGTGTGTGCCAGGCTGTGACCCCCTTGCTTGCACACACCCTGAGGCTGTCCTACTTCATTTCTTTCTTCTGGCCTCTCACCAACCACACCCACTCTCTTTCAAAGTATCAGCTTTCTAGAAAGCAGATGTCAGAGAAAGAAGCTGGTGAGCTGACTGAGGAATAACTGCCCTGTTCAGGTCCTGGTGGGCACCTCGACTAGAAAAGCTGAATCTTAGTCACGTGGGCCCAGCCACAGGTGGGTTGCAGGGAGTCCATGTTTCCCCTGAAATTCAGACCTGATTTTGTGAGCCTGACCCATGTTGACTTTGTAACTATTCTCAACATTTTCAGAAATCAATAACAATAACATACCTCGCAATTTAATGTTGATCATGGAGTGTTCATGTTTTACAAAAGTAAGACCAACTTTCACTAATAAACCTGGTCATTCATTCTAAAAGCAAGCAGAAAGAAAAGAGAACTTATCTTCATCAAACTTATGAGTAAATGCTATAAAAACACTTCTTACATGTTATCCATGGCGATGATTTAAAAAAAAAAAACAAACAGGAGCTCATTTTCCCCATTTCTAAAGCTTTGGAAATACCAACAGAGAGTTTGAACAATTTGATCAAAGTCACACAGCACAAGGTTGAGCTAGAACGGGAATAGAAATCTCTAGGCCTCAGGAGTATATTTTTATGCATCTTACATTCTTTTATCTTCAAAGGATTAAAGGTAGAAAAAATATAACATTTTCATGTGAAGACTATAAAAGTGGAGAAATCTATGAATTCAGAGGACTATAAATAAAACACTTCATTTCTCTCATTCAAATACTGTAGATTGTATTCTGCTTCAAATACGTAGTATTCCACCACTGTATCAGCACATACAAATACGTTTAGTATTGGTAAAGAGTTAACTTTATGATAAAGTTGCAATATGAGTGTGAAAGTACCAATTTGAACATGGAAATAAAGTATCATGCCTCCCAGAAAGAAAGAGTATGGCTAAGCTTGGTAAGTTCTGAAACTTTGAAGGTACAACTATCTGGGCTAGAGGGGGCTCTGTCTATACCCCAATCAATGGAGTGAGGTCTGTTTTAATGACCTAGAGATCTATTCAATATCCTACTCATATCTCTTCTTTCTTATTCCTTTATTTATTGGTTTGCTGAGACATGTGTTGGCACAAATAACGTGGAATTTGAGGGAAATGGGTTCACATTGGAATGCTGGATCCTTTGCTTTTCTGTGGTACTAACAGAAAGAAAAAAATACAAATGCCCACCATGTATGTGGCAGTTGGTTTGTGTCTGAAATTGAGCTAAAAACTATTTGTCCATTATCTCATTTAATCTGGGTAGTAAACCACCAGAAGTGATCTCATCATTCTCAGTTTACACACTTGGAAATTAATGTTGGAAATTTTCCACACACATGCGGGTGTGTACACTCTCAACTTGTTTGAGGTCACCTAGTGCCATGGCAGGACCTACATTCAAGTCCATTCTTAGACAGTTTCGAATTTTGGGAACTTAACCCGGTGTGATACATGGTTTCTCTTATTTGTGTTTCTGTTTCTTTGTGTCATTTACTTGTTTTAGGACGCTCTGTTTTATTTTTTTCTTTAAGAAAAAGCTCAAAAAGACAGTTATCCCTAAGCATTGTTTTAAGAATTAAATTGAGTCATGCAATTAAAAATCCTGGGCCATCAAAGCAGACTTGAGTCCAGTTTCTGAATCCTCAACCTTCTCTCTCCTTGGAGTTCTCCTCTGCTGTCTCTGCGCCTTTATCCGTTCTCGCCCTGCCCTGCTGCGTGGGCACAGATGGCAGAGAGGCCCAGTGACACAGGCCATGCTTACTGCTAGTTGCATGTCTAGGGTCAAGTAATTTCTTCATTATCTTCCTTTATTGCAAACAGATTCTGTAAGGGAAAGGGTCCATTAGTAAATATTGATGCTGGCAGGCAGGGCGTACAAGCTGTCAAACAGCTGAAATAAGAGATTGTCCGTTCAGCTGCAAGAGCTAGTTTAAAGCAAAGATGAATAAAAGAGTTTACTCTAACTAAAAGAACAAGCAGATACTCACCAATGAGGAACAAAGGCAAGGAACGTCTCAGATTGTGTTGTATTTGCAGCGAGGATTCCGCTTCCTGAAAACTTGTGCTCTAAGACAGAATTTAATTTAAATATATTTGCAAAGGTATAAAAAAAAGAGAAAGGAAAATGCAGGGTGCCTGTCAGGTGCAGTGTGTAGGGAATCAAATAGGAGCAAGATGCAGACCTAGTTCTTACGGATTTACGAATAGTAAGGGGGTGCTACTGTGTGTTTATTGACCCGTACGTGGCGTGAGTTTCCCATTTTGAAATACTTGGATGCAAATCCAGGTATTATGATCTTATGAAAATCTTAGTTCCTTCTCATAAAATGGAGGTGATAAGGCCAAGGCCATAGGATTGACTTAAAGGTTAGGAAAGCTTGTAACATCGTCTTTAGCAACATACATGCCCTCAAAATTAAAGCATTAAGAGCAATAAGATATGATCACAAATCTTTCTGGGAATTTTCTAAGACAGAGTCTCACTCTGTTGCCCCAGGCTAGATCTTGCTCAGGCTGGTCTTAAACTCCTGAGTTCAAGGGATCCTCCCCCTACCTTGGCCTCCCAGAGTGCTATGATTACAGGCAACAACCATCACACCCACCCAATGTGATCACAAATCTTAAAACAGAAAATTCTAGGAGTAAATTAGATAGGATTTCAACTCGGTGCCTATAGCTCAACGGGTAGGGTACCAGCCACATACACCAGAGCTGGTGGGTTCAAACTACAATGACAACTATAACCAAAAAATAGCCAGGTGTTGTGGTGGGCACCTGTAGTCCCAACTACTTGGGAGGTTAGGCCAAGAGAATTACTTAAGCCCAAACATTTGAGATTGCTGTGAGCTGTGACATCACAGCACTCTAACCAGGACGACATAGTGGGACTATCTAAAATATATATGTATATATGATTTTAAGAATGACAGCTGCTTGTTTAGATTAGGAATTAGAAGATGAAGCAGGAATGCTGACATTGTTTGTTGAGAAAAGGTTCAGTTTTGGCCATGCTAATTTTGTAAGGACTATGACAGGCAGGGAGAATGGGGAACAAAGGCTGGGGGTGGGGGAAAATGCTTGGAGCAGAACAGCAAGCAGGAGTCTGTTTCATCTGTCTGTGCGTATGGGGCATGGCGATAAGGACTGGTGGGAAATACCGTGTGAGAAACATGCGGATGCAGGTCTTGGAAAGTCTTAGATGCTGGCTGGTAAGTTCGGACTTCAATCTTTCCTCACAACCTTGAAGTTTCCTTGAACAGGATGAAAATGTCATCACTGATTTTTACAAGACCCTAGTTTCACCTCCAACCTTAAATTAGCGTAGTTCATTTGCAATGGGCTGCTCCCTCTTTTCTCCGTATAAGGATATGATGAGATGATGGAAGGGTCCAACCCAGAAGAGGGCCTTCACCAGACCCAACCGTGCCGGCACTGTGGTCTAAGGCTGCCAGCCCCCAGAACTGAGAAATGTAAATTTCTGTTGCTTATTAGGCACCTAGTCTGCGGGGGGCTTGGTTGTAGCAGACTACACCCACTGAGACGGTGGCATTCAAGAGCACTGGTTTGCCTGTCGAGTGATCTGCTTCTGAGGACCAGGTTACCAGGAATATCGCCAGATTATTTCACTTCTTTCTACTGTAGTTTCTTAGCTAGTAAGATGAGTTCATTATGATTCATTAGTACTATCCTCTAGTACTACATGATGATTAAATGAGATCATATATTGTGTTATAGAGAATGGAGCCTGGCACCTCACCAGTGAGTGATCAGTTATTCAGTCATGCTCAGGAAATGATAGCTCCTACTGAGTGATGGCCCACCTGGCTGGTGGGCACTGCTGCTGTGGAATCAGTTAAGCTCCAACGGCTGACTCTCTGCAGCCAAATGGTTTGGCAATGGGCATTGCGGTGCTAGGAGCCCCTTGCAGAACCATTATGGTATGCAAGACAGTGGAACAGTGGCAATGTCACAAGGAAGGTCATGTCAAGAGGTCAGGGGTAGGGCAGGGACATGCAGAGCTTGGAGAAACATCTGCCTTCCAAGAAAATCACTGCATAGCTTGCTGGAGGAGGGCGGCACCCATTTGGAGTTTGGCTCCACAAGCCATCAATTTCCCTGCTGATCTGTCCTAATTGTGTCTCCGACACTGGAGGCTGTTGAGCAATCTTGTTATTTTGTCCCCAAACTTCTAATATTCTACGAGTTCTCTGTGTTTACCCATCCACTCACCCTTCTGTGTGTTTAACCCTACAGTTTAAATACAGACTGAACTTTATACTTTTCAAACTTTTTATGCTGCCTCAATTGGAACTTCATAACTATGGTGGAGGGTTAGGTAGAACTTCCATTGCCTTGTAAGGAAATAAACAATATAAAGGGAAAAATAACTTTCCCCATGTCACATCACCAGTTAGTTGTGCCCTGCTGGCTATATGAAGTTCTATTCCTGGCACCATATTGCCTCTTGGTCTGCCCAGCTACATAACAACCTATAAAGATGGCTGTGGACAAGACATATACATATATGAAAATTGCTCTCAAATCCAATCCTATCACTTATGTAGTATTTCTAAAAAATTTTAAATGGCTTTTCATTATACCCTCTGTGATATAGCACTATTATAGTTTATTATTCTTAGTATAAAAGTTAGACAAGTCTGGGAGCAAGGAGGGTCTGGGAAATAAAATATCTTAGAAAGATTTGAACTATTTAGCTGGGATAAGAGAAGGTGGATGAGTAACTTAATAATAATCTTCAAGGGTTATTAAAAGACCAGCTGTTTCCCACTTCCACCTGGGCTACTAGGGAGGAAATTGTAGTCATGAGAATTTAGTTACAGCCTTATGAAGCATGCTTTTTTTTTTTTTTCTTCAGCTATAAGGTCTATTAGACACCAAACATGTTGCTAAGCAAAATTGTGGACTTTTTCCTCTGGAAATATTCCAGAATCGGGCATATATCCTAGTCAGTGGCTTTCAAAGTCACATGGGACATCTGTTACAAATACAGATCCTCGGGACCCTTTCCAGGCCTATGGAGTTAGACTCTCTAGAGGAAGGGACAGGATTCTATATATTTTAACAAGTCCTTGGGTGAATCTTATGCTCAGACGCATTTGGAAACCCCTCCTGTACATAAAATCTGTAAAATTTAATGCTGCAAGAGCGTATTGCGTGCCTACATGATGATCATGCCATTTCTGTTTGCTTCAGGGAGTAAAGATAATAAAAAGTATAGTATAATTGTAATCCTCGTGGAGCCCGCAATCAAAGCAATTAAAGACTAATGTTGAATTAGAGCAACTGTTTGCCTTAATTTAGTGTGATTTGAGAAAGTTTCTTAATTCCCCTGGTCTGAGGTTCTAAACTGTTAAGTTTTTGAGGGGCTCAAACAAAATGGTTCTATTAAGTCCCTGTGAATTTTTAAAGCTAATATAATACAAAATAAATCCTAGTTTAAGAAATAAGTCCATACTAAAGTAACCGAAAGAGTGCAGGAGGAGAGAGTAATAGGGATGAGAGTTAGCACAGTAGGTCTCACGGAGCCCTCAAGATTCAAAGTGGCATTGAAGGGCAGATAATAGAGTAAGAAACAGGGGTATGCACATGGGGGCTGATGTAGACCAGATAGTTACATAGAGAACAACTTTAACTAGCTACACACTCTTTTATTGTGAATTATTACATAACAACTTACAATAACTACACATTCTTTTATTATTCTAGATAATTTTACCATATCCCAGGCACTTAGGTACTTCACAATCATTATGTGATTAATAATTATTACATCATTTTTTCTTTTCTTTTTTTTTTGAGACAGAGCCTCAAGCTATCCCCCTGGGTAGAGTGCCAAGACATCACAGCTCATAGCAACCTCCAACTCCTGGGCTCAAGCGAGTCTCCTGCCTCCACCTCCCAAGTGGCTGGGACCACGGGAGCCCGTCACAACGCCTGGCCATTTTTTGGTTGCAGCCATCATTGTTGTTTGGCGGCCCGGGCTGGGGATTCGAACCCGCCACCTTAGGTGTACGTGGCTGGCGCCTTAGCCGATTGAGCCACAGGCGCCGAGCC
>CAUYQV010192674.1:0-20601 GCA_963574575.1 Galagoides demidoff | reverse complement strand
CTAGGTATATATCCAGAAGACCAAAAATCACACTGTAACAAAGATATTTGTACCAGAATGTTTATTGTAGCCCGGTTCATAATTGCTAAGTCATGGAAGAAGCCCAAGTGCCCACTGACCCACAAATGGATTAATAAACTGTGGTATATGTACACCATGGAATATTATGCAGCCTTAAAGAAAGATGGAGACTTTACCTCTTTCATGTTTACATGGATGGAGCTAGAACATATTCTTCTGAGCAAAGTATCTCAAGAATGGAAGAAAAGGTATCCAGTGTACTCAGTCCTACTATGAAATCAATTAAAGCCCAAGAATATGGGGAAAGGGGAAAGGGAGGGAGGGCAGGGGGGAGGATGGGTAGAGGGAGGGTCATTGGTGGGACCACACCTATGGTGCATCTTATAACAGTACATGTGAAACTTACTAAATGTAGACTATAAATGTCTTAACACAATAACTAAGAAAATGCCATGAAAGTTATGTTAACCAGTTTGATGAAAATATTTCAAATTGTATATAAAACCAACATATTGCACCCCATGACTGCATTAATGTACATAGCAATGATTATTAAAAAAACAACACACAAACAACATGATGAATATTGTAAAGATTATTAATCATGAATGTTTATCTGTTAGTAATGTAACACTAGAATCTGTAAAACTGAAATAACTGAAAACATCATGAGAAATTGATATAAATGTGGGTTCTAAGACTATAAAATGGCCAGTCTATAACAGATGTGAAAACTATAACAGACAAAAATAAACAACAAAAGTTATCTTGTATGTTTAGCACATCATAATTTATACTTTACACAGTCTAGATAGTTACAAAGACAATCACAAGTATTAAGCAAAAAATAGATTTTTAAAAAATACACTCTGGACACTTGGGTTGTCTCCACATCTTAGTTATTGTGAATAACACGGCAAGAGGACAAAGGGAGTGCAAATGTCTCCTTGCGGATTCGATATCATTTCCTTTTGATATATGTCTAGAAATTGGATTGCTGGACCATATGGTACTTTCATCTTCAATGTTTGAGAAACCTCCGTACTATTTCTCATAATGACTCTACTACTTTACGTGTCCACTGACAGGGTGCAAGGGTTCCACGTTCACGACATCGCTGCCAACATTTGTTATCTCTTGTCTTTTCAGGATAGCCACCCACAGGTGTGAGGTTACAAATAGCATCTCATGAGAGTTTTAGATGCATTAGCAATGTTAAGCCTCTTTTCATAAACTTGTTGCTAGTTAGTATATCTATTCAGATTTTTTTGTTCATTTTTAAATCAGATGATTTGTTTTCCTGCTATCGAGTTCTGTGAGATTCTTTGGGTATTTGCTCTTTTTCAGATAGATGTCAGATTGACGTACTTCCTGCAATTACACCGTTTGTCTCTTCATTTTGTTGATCGTTTCCTTTGCTTTGCAGAAGCTCTTTTACTTGACATGTGAACACAAGGAGATATTTTTCAGCCCTGAATAAGGAAGTCCTCCCATCTGAGACAAAAAGATTAGAGGATGGTGTGCAGAGAGAAATAAGTTAGATACAGAAGAGAGATACTGTATCATCTCACTTAGTATGTGAGATCCAGAATGTCAAACTCATGGAAACACTGGGTAGAATGGCAGCTGCCAGGGACAAAGTTTGAAAAGAAATGACGAGTAGATGTTGGTCAAAAGCTATAAACTTTCGGTTTCAAGATGAGCTATATCTGGGGATCGGATGTACAGCCTCCAGTGTGATGAATGTGGTAAGCTGACTGTGTATGAGCTTCAAATCTTTGCATTGTTTGAATATTTGATTTTTGTTAAATATTTTAAAAGAAACAAATAACTAAAAATGTTTTGAAATGAACTCCGAAATTTAGCCATATTTGGAATCTTAGAAATTCCACCAGAAAGGAATAACCAGGTATCAATATTTAAAGCTCAAATCCTTGGCATCTATAAAAGACTAATGAAATAAAGAAGAAATACAAGGTTTAATTTTAGACAGTTTAAAAAATAACTTAGACTATGATCTGTATGTCTATATAAATGTATAATATTAATAAAAGCATATGCACAACTGAGTATATGTAAACATGTATATGGGAGTAATATGTGTATATGTGTGTGTATATATACATGTACACAAACTCAGAGACACACAATATAGTGTCTATATACAGTGTGTAAATATATTTTACATATGTATAATCATGTATGTATGTACATAGTACCACATGTATATAAAATACTATAAATATAAAGAAATAATATTGGCCCATTTCTTTTGGGCCACTGAGTATTATCTCAGTTTGGCGAAATTGTTATTCTTCATAAAATCAGGTATTAGGTGGCAGGAAATATTGTTACTTAGAATTCAGATGAACTTGCCTTTGAAGATAGGTACAAAAGCACTGTAACAAATATTGTCTTTTAAATATTAGATAATAAAAATTATAGGATATACTAAGAGAATTATCTAAAAATTAAAATCTGAGCTTTAAATGTCTTCTTACTAAGTTACAAAAAAGGAAACACATTGGCGTAAGTATTTACTTTATCATGTTAGAAAAAATATAATGAAACCAACGTAAGATAAAGCTAAATCAAATACTAGTGAAGTCAAACCAGGAAAGCTTAAGAATTAATAAGAAATTAAAACATAATTTCTTGAGAAAAATAATAAGTAAATATTACCTAGCATTGAAATTTTAATAGAAAAACAAAACAAAAACAAAAGCAAAAAAAAAAAAACAAAGGGAAATGAACATAATTGGAATAATTCTAAAGTTCTCAATGGATTGAAAATATAAGAAATATCGCTACAGTAATCCAGACATTAAAATTATGATTCACTTGAAGCAGAAGATTGTTAGAAATATATGAATGATCATAAATGACTCTTTAAATAATAAAATCTTGAATAGACCAATGACCTTGGTGGATATTTTTATATTAGCAAGTAATTACCTCTAAAAAAAATTCTGGAAACCAACAATTTAATTCGAGAGCTATTCTGAGCTTTTATGAAATAGCTAAAATTCATTGCAAATAAGTTTTTTTCTGAAGCATAGAAGACAACCCAATTTATTTTGTAAGAGTAGAAAATCTTTCACACTTAAATATTACAGCACAAAAGGTTCAAGATAAATTACAACTAAAAACGTGGAAAAAGCACAAATCAAATAAACTTACAAAGTATGCCACCTAATAATGAATTTAAGAAGATATTAAATCTATACCACATGAATTAAATCTAATGAATGTAACAGATCCTTAGGTCTCATTGATGTATATTTTATAAGAGACTAAAGTGATTTATAAAAATGAGGAAATGCAGATGTTAAAAATTCTTAGAAAAAAAATCTATTAGAAAAATAAAGATTCTAAAATGCACCCAAAAAGCACTTACAAACCCACAGCAGGTCAACGTTCTTCTCATACGAACATGGAAACAACATGGACGCCATTATAAGAAACGCTTCATTTGGAGAGTTTACTCGGGATGAACATAAGCACGCAAAGTAGGAATTTCTATTAGTAAAATTAACCTGGACATAAAAATTCTTCATGTTGCAAATATTTCAAATCAGAACTGAGCACTTCTCATTGATTGCAGCAAAGGTTTGTCCTGGAGAACTAAGGAGGCATATGAGTGAATTCTAGTGATCGAAACAATGAAATGGCTTCGTGTTTTCTTGAACATTCTCCCCCCAAATCTAATGCTTTTGAGAAACAAACCAAAAAGGAGCAAAGTCGAAAATCTGCAGATGAACTGATACTTGGGGTCTGCTTTTTACAGTTTTCATAGGTTTCTACTAAACATTTTCAAGACCTGGATCCTAAATCTTATTTTGAATATTTCCTTGTGGTGAAGTGAATTGGGAAACAAAAGCAGGTTGTGAAGCGTGTATAAGAAATTAATCACAGGATAGAAAACCGGGAGAAAGTTCTGTCTTCCCACAGAATTGAGACACAGATCGTAAATCTCAATAAGAAACTCTGTGGGTCAACATCTAATGTGTTGTGTTCCCCATCCACCAGAATTTTCATTTTTTTTTTTTTGTATCAAGGAATTGAAAACTAAAATGTAAATTTGCATTTTTATCTGACATGTTTTTAATCAATATCATATTTAGAACAATGGAAGTATTTTACAAAATTAAATTATATTAAGAACACCAAAAAATTGTACGTTTCCTTCAATATGCAATAGATACTATATTCACTTTTTAGTTATTTATGAACTCCAAATTCACATATTATTTCATTGCATATGGTTATGTTAACACACAAGAAATTACTTTAATTCTCATAGTTCTTATTAGCACTTTCAACTATAATTATAATAATCTTGTATTTCAAATATTTTGATTTTTTTTTTTTTTTGCCACATAAGCCCTTCTTTCTGATTATGGTAGAGAGAGTTGCTAATGGTACATTTTAAAATATTGAGCATAACAAGTAATTAACTTGCCATTTAAAAGGATGCATTTTAAAATTAGAGTGAAACAATGAAAGACAATGATAACTGAACAAAATATCTTTTCAAAATGATGGCCACTTTTGATTCACATTAGAACTCAGAAGAACATACATTAATTTTGTGAACAACCTCGTTTCTTTTTCTAAATGACAGCATGAAAACAATCAGACTTGCTCTTTTCAACAGTAACTCTTTTACTGGAACTGGACTTTAGACTTTTCTTAGGGATAAGCACACACACCAGAAAATACAAATTAATGAAAATTAATTATCCTCATGTGGAGGGTCCTGAAGATGCTCTTGGCCCTTCTATGGCCCAGAACCTAATGGTCCCCTGCTATCTAGTGCTTGCACCTTGAAGAAATGAGATTACTTATGCCAGCCTTGCAAATAAATACACAGCAGTTAATCAGCACAAAATTGTTTTGTCAGCCCATTTTAACCTATAGTTTTGTCAGTTCATAGACAGCACCATATTTACCTCACTAGCCTGGCATAAATCACTGGTTGGTCTCAACAAATGTCCGGAGCAATTCTCATCGAAGTTGACCCAGTCGAAGCAGTGAAGTTTAAACAAGGTACAACAACATTAGCATTTATTTGTTTTTTAAAAAAAATGATACCAGTATTAGGCCCATAAAGTTTCATGCCTAATATAATTTTATATTATATAAAATACCCATGTATTTGCAGTTTAACCTGGTATTATTGATCCCGCAGATTTTTTACTCTCCTTCTTTCCAAAACTCCATTAAAACTGCTATAATAAAATAAAGGGAGCAACTTCTGGTTTCCAAATCAGCATAGAAGAGGGAAGCTGGAAGTCACCACCGCATCCCAACAAGTGAAAAGTCAACAACACTTGGGTAAACTTGCCGGAGAAGTGTGGTCATGGGGTAAGTGCTAAGGTGACCAGATATCCTGTTTTTGGTGGGACAGTCACGATTTTTAACAATTTGTCCCACGTACATGGCATTTTAAAAAGTCCTGATTTTTGGAAAGAATGCACGACAAGCTAGGGAATGGCAGGAGAACAGGAAGGGAATATAAGGTTTTCAGTTGCTGAAAAGGTTAATGGAACTCCATTTGGGAATGAAGAGGTTAATGTAACTTCATTTGGAAATGAAAAGGCTAATGTAAACTCCCTACTCCCCTCCTGGGCAAGGTCACCCAGGTGGACTGGAGCCCTAATCCTTTGAGCCACAGGCACCACCCTATACATAATTTTTTTAATGTATTATATTTGTAAATTGTACTTATGTTGAAATTAAAAATAGATATATTACAATATTATTTTTGCGTTCTATGAAAATTTTTGTTGCTCCATATAGACCACATTTTAAATTAAGAACCCCCGCCCCATGCCTGGTCAATGGTGTCCGGCTTTACCAATGTTAAAATCTGGCCACTTTGGGTAAGTCACTCTCCTACCAGCAAACTGGAGAGAAAAATGCAGAGAGTCTCAGCTTGCTTGAGCAGAACCCCACCAGCACAAACCTCTGCGGAAACAAGTGCTGAGGTTGGGAAACCCAACTACAACTGACAAAATCCGGGAGGCTCAGAGGGGACGAGTCAGAGAGAGAAAAGCAATCGAGAGTGACCAGCCATTAAGGTCTTCCAGTTTTTCTAAGTTTTCTCTGCAAGAGCTTCATCAGGTTGTCACAGTGAATAATGGAGAAAAATCTTCTCATGCTCTTGGCAGATGGCTAAGCCAACCATTCTGTTCTTGAAAACAGGTCTCCTCTCAAGTAAAGTTGTTTAACCAGAGAATCACTGGGCTTGTGTCAGAGACTGGCTGACATAGGGAGGGAACTACCCACTCCAACCTCCTGAAGCCATTGTGTCCCAGCTAAAGGTGGGAAGGCACTGACAACCTTGTGAAGGTCACAACCCCGAGGTAGAGGCTCACTGAAGACTCAGACCCACTTCCGGGCCTATAGAAAGCCTCCCCTCCCCTTTCAACTTAGCACTGCATTACTAAAAACCTATTTACAGCAGTTCCACTTGCCCCAGATGTCATACCTGGCTATTACGAACAAACTCAGGAAATATACAAAAAAAAAAAAAAAAAAACAGTTTGAAAAGACATCACAAGCATGAGAACCAGACTCATGACAGTGATGCTGGAATTAGCAGACCAGGAATTTAAAGCAACTGCGACACTAAGGGGTGTAATGGACAAGGCAAGTAGCAGCAAGAACAGAGCACAGTAAGCGGAAAGGTGGGAAGTCCTAAGGAAGAACCAGAAAGAAATGATAGAGATAAAAAAAACACTGTAAAAGAAATGAAAAAGTAAAAAAAGTCTTCATGAGCCTTAATGGTAACCTGGACACAGCTGAGGAAATGAACTTTGGAATAGAAACTACCAACACTAAAAAGCAAACAGCAGAAACACTAAAAATATCCAGATGGGATACTCAAGAACTATGGGATGACTGTAAAAGGTATAACATTCATGTAAGGGAAAAACAGAAAGAAAGGCATAGAAAAAGAAAATACTTGAATTAGTAATAAGTAAAAATTTTTCAGAATAAATTTCAAAGAAGCTATATACTGAGGCATATCATTTTCAAACCACATAAAATTGAAGATAAAGAAAAAAATCCTGAAAGAAACCAGAAGAAAGAACATTGTATGTATGGAAAAGCAAAGATAAGAGATACATCTGTCTTTTCATCAGAAGCCATGCAAGTAAGCAAGAAGAGAGTGGAATTAAATGTTTAAAGTGTTGCGAGAAAAATCTTATCAACCTAGAATTCTATACTCTGCAAAATTATCCTTTAAAAGTGAGGGAAAAATGGGACAGGTGCAGTGGCTCATGCCTATAATCCTAACACCCTGGGAGTCTGAAGCAGGAGGATCACTTGAGCTCAGGGGTTTCAGACCAGCCTAAGCAAGAGTGAGATCCCTTTATCTACTAAAAAGAAAAAAAATTGGCTGGCCATTATGGTGGGCATCTGTAGTTCCAGATACTCAGGAGGCAGGAGGATCAGGAGGATTGCTTGAGCCCAGGAGTTTGAAGTTGCTGTGAGCTAGGCTGATGCCACAGCACTGTAGCCTGGGTGACAAAGTGAGACTGTGTCTAAAAACAAGATAAAGTGAAGGAAAAATAAACTATCTCTGATAAACAAAATTTAAAATTATTTTCCCAGTAGACCTGCTTTGTAAGAAATGTTAAAATTATGAAGAGATTAAAAAAAATCAAAAATTCAGATCTATGTAAAGGAAGAACGTAGAAGAAGGAATAAGTGAAGTTAAAATAAAAATGTTTATTATTAATTGATATAAAAGATAAGTTTGTTCAAAATAATAGTAGCAACAATGTATTCGATTAGTACACATATATATTTGTAGCTCTTAAAGTTTACATATAAGGGAAATGAATGATAGCAATGATGTAAGAATTAGGTTAGAGAAATTAAAGGCATTTTGTTAGTAAAAGGCACTTGCGGTGCCCCTAAAATTGTATGGTATTATTTGAAAGTAGTCTTAATTCTAAATACATATTCAAACTTTAGGGCCACCACCAAAAAAAATTAAAAAGCAACAAAGGAAGTATAACTGAAATGCTAGTAGAGGGAAAAAAAAATGAAACCATATAAAATTCTCACTTAAAACCACAGGTATAGAAAAAGAGTAGAAGACAAAAAGAGGAAGAGAAACCAACAGAAAACATTGACAAATATTAAAGATACTAATCTACTTATATCACAATAATTACTTTAAATTTCCATACACCAATTAAAAGATATTGAAACTATCAGAACAGGCTGAGAAATAAGAACCAATTATATCCTGTCTACAAAAAGTCCATTTTAAACAAAAAGACGCATCTAACTAGATTGAGAAAGACATACTACACTAACACTAATTAAAAGGAAACAAAAGTGGCTGGATAGTCACATGTAAAAGACTGAAATTCAACTCACACCTTTAACCACATACAAAAATTGACTTGAGATGAATAAAAGATTTAAATATAAGACACAAAAAGATAAAAATCTTAGAGGTAAGTCTGGGAAAAACTCTTGATGATATTGGACTGGGGAAAGATTTTACGGCAAAGACTTCAACAAAGACTTCAACAGTCATTGCAACAACAACAACAAAAATTAACAAATGGGACTTAATTAAGCTGAAAATCTTCTGCACAGCTAAGGACACAACAAGCAAAGCAAAAAGATAACCTTGGAAAAAAGTATTTGCAAGGTATGATTCTGACAAAGCATTAATAACTAGAATCTATAGAGAACTCAAATTAATCAACAACAAAAAACAGCCAACAATCCCATCCACCACTGGACAAGAGACATGAACAGAACCTTCTCTGATGAAGATAGACAAATGGTTAGCAAATTTTTGAAAAAATGTTAATTGTCCCTGATCATCAGAGAAATGCAAATCAAACCCTCCTGAGATATCACCTAACCCCAGTGAGAATAGCCCACATCACAATGTCTCAAAGCTGCAGATACTGGCATGGATGTGGAGAAAAGGGAACACTTTACACTGCTGGTGGGATAGCAAACTAATACAACCTTTTTGGAATGAAGTATGGAGAATCCTCAAAGAACTCAAAGTAGACCTCCCATATGATCCTGCAATCCCATCAAGAGGCATCTACCCAGAAGAAAAAAAAATGCCTTTATCATAAGGACATTTGCACTAGATTGTTTATCACAGCTCAATTAACAATAGCCAAAATTTGAAAACAGACTAAATGCCCCCCAACCCAGAATGGATTAAAAAGCTGTGGTACATGTATGGAATACTGTTTGGTCATTAAAAAGATGGAGACTTTACATCTTTTGTATTAACCTGGATAGAGTTGGAACACATTCTTCTTAGTAAAACATTACAAGACTGGAGAAGCAAAAATTCAATGTACTCATTTCTATTACGAAGCCAGTAGACAATCTAATATAAATCCACACAAGAGAAAATCAATTCAAAGTGGAAGGTGGGAGAACCAGGGAGCTGGGAGAGAGGAGGAAGGGGGTAATGTGGGGTGGAGGTGTGTGGCACACCTCTTGAGGCAGGACACAACTATAAGAGAGACTTTACCTAACAAATGCTATCACTGTAACCTAATTCTTTGTACCTTCAATGAACCTGAACCAATTAATAAAAAATATTAAGTAGCTAAATTTCAGTAGCAGACTTCACACAAAGAAAAGTTATCAGGGCTAAAGAAGGACATCACATAAAGACAAAGGGAACAATTTTTGAAGAAGGCAAACAATCCTTAACATGTCTATATGTAAGATGGAGTGTCATTGGCTCAGTGCAAGTATAAGGATTCAAAACCAGGAAAGCCAACGGAGTAGCTCTCAGCCCAGGCCCGAAGCCCTGAGAGGGAAGAGTGGTAATGCTGTAAGTCTCAGTCTGAGGCCCAAGGCCTGAGAACCCAGAGGAACACTGGTGCAAGCCCCAGAGTCAACAGCCAAAGGAACGCAAAGTTCCGATGTGTGAAGGTTGGAAGAAAAACAGTGTCTCAGCTTCAGAAGAGAAAAGGAAAGAGCTTTCTTTTCTTCTTTTTGCTTTATTCAGGTCCTCAGCTGATTACATGGTGCCTGCCCACATTGGATGAAGTGTATTTTCCTCACTCACTGCACTGATTCAAATGCAAATTGCTTTTGGAAACACCCTCACAGATAACCCAGTTTGGTAGTACAATAGGATGGCTATAATTAACAATAATTTATTGTGTATTTCAAAATAAGTAGAAGAGTAGAATTGGAATGTTCCTAAATCAAATAAATGATAACTGCTTGAGGTAATGGATATCTCAATTACTGTGATTTGATTGTTACGCATTGTATGCTTGTATCTAAATACCACATGTGTTCCATAAATAAGTATAATTAATATGTATGTATAATATTTAATTTAAAAAAGGAAATAATGATTTGCCAGCTATTTGGGTATTGCTGGGTTCAGTCCAGTTGACATCAAAAATTAACCATAGCAATCACATGGGAGGATTAGATCTCAACATAAGGATTTTGAGAAGACTAAATTATTGTCTAAGGCAATAGATATAATTAAGATAAAGATTGATTGAAATTTGAGCTGAAATAGATGTATTCACTATTATAATGGGGAACTTCAACACCTTTGAATCAGAGTGGACAGATCCAGAAAGCAGAACATCAGTAAGGTTAACTAAACACCACTTCTAGTCAGCTCGCTATAATGGACATCTATAGATCCCTTTATCCATCAACAGCAGAATACGTATTCTTCTTGAGCTCACATGGAATATTTAGAAAGATAGAGTACATTCTGGGCCACAAAACACATCTTAATCATTATAAAAGAATAGTAATCATGCAATGAATTAAATGCCTTAAATCCACAATTGAATTATACTGGGAATGAGTAACAGAAAATAGCTGGAGAATTCCAAAACATTTGTCAATTAAATAATATGACTTCCAAATAACATATGGGTCAAAAATTCTATAACCACAAATTTGATAACCTGCACACAATGGACCAGTTCTTTGAAAGGTATTATCTGGCAAAAATCATACCACAAAGAATAAACTGTCTGAATGAGCCCATATCTATCAAATAAATTGAATTAATAATCAATAATCTTTCAAAGCAGAAAGCACAAGGCCCAGATGGATTTACTAGTAAGTTCTGCCAAATACTTGAGAACATTATACCAACTCTCAACAATCTCTTTCAGAAATTGAAAGACAGAAACCAAGGAAATACTTTCTAAGTCTTTCTATGAGGCCAGCATTACCCTAATATCAAAACAAGACAAAAAAATAGACAAGAAATTCCCAGACTAATATCTCCCATGAACACATATAGAAAAATCCACAACAAAATATTAGCAAGTTGAATCAAACAATAAATAAAAAGAATTGTACTCCACTACCAAGTGGTATTTATCCCGGCTACACACAACCAGTTCAACAATCAAAAATTAACTAATCTATCATATCAACAGACTAAAAAGAAAAAAATTACATGGCTAATATCAATAGCTGCAGAAAAAGCATTCAACAAAATCCAACATCGTGCATGATAAAAACTCTCAGTACACACGGGATAGAGGGGAACTTCCTTTACTTGATGAGATGTTATCTTCATAAAACAGAAAACTAACATCATCATAGTGGTGAGAAACTTGAAACTTCCCCGTTAATACCAGGAGCCAGGCAAGGATGCTCCACTGCTTTTAAACATCACCCTGGAAGTCCTAGATCATCCAATAGGAAAAGAAAAGGAAGTAAAAGGTATCTGGATTAAGAAGGAAGAACTAACTCTGATTTTGTTCACAGATGACATGATCATCTATGCAGAAAACCTTAAAGAAATGACCAAAAATAAAAAATCCCTTGGTGCTACAGCATTAAAGATTTCAAGGTTAACACAGAAAAGATTAGCGGGGCGCCTGTAGCACAGTGGTTACGGTGCCAGCCACATACACCGAGGGTGGCGGATTGGAACCCAGCCTGGCCAGTCATACAACTGCAACCAAAAAATAGCCAGGCATTGTGGTGGGTGCCTGTAGTCCCAGCTACTTGGGAGACTGAGGCAAGAGAATTGCTTAAGCCCAAGAGTTTGAGGTTGCTGTGAGCTGTGACACTACAGCACTCTAGTGAGACACACACAGTAGTGACACTCTGTCTCAAAAAAAAAAAGGTTTTCTATATACTAGTTATGAACAAGTAGAACTTGAAATTAAAAACACAAAATAGTTTATATTCAAACACCCCAGAATTAATTTAGATATAAATTTAATAGAATATGTATAAGATTTGTATTGGCAAAACTTCGAAACTGTGACGAATGAAATAAAATAAAAATAGTTCTTACTTGTATAAATGGAGAAATATTTTATGTTTCTGAATAAAAAGGGTCAATATTGTTAGGATATCAGTTCTTCCTAATCTGCTCTATAGATTCAGTGTAATCTCTGTCAAAACATCAACAAACTGATTCAAAGTTTGCATCAAAAAATTGATTCAAAGTTTTAGAGTTGGAGAATCAAAAAACCCAGAACAGCCAGAAATATTCAAGAGAAGAACACAATTAGAGGATTTACACTCTTCAACTTCAAAACATACCATGAAAGCACCATAATGAAGACCATATAGGATGGGTGAGAGGATGAATAACTCCATCCTCAGTCTCAGAGGACTCAGTCAGTGGAACAGAAGAGAGTCCAGAAACGGACCCACCCAGATACAGTCACCTGGTTTTTGATGAAGGAGCAAATATCGTAGAATGCAGAAAAGACAATCTTTTTAAGAAATGGTACTGGAACAAATGGACATCCACAGACAAAAAAAAAAAAACTCAACATAGACCTTGCACCCTTCACAAAAGTTAATTGAAAATGAGTTACAGACCTAAGTGTAAAATGCGTAACTGTAAAGTGCCTAGAAAATCATGAGAAAAATTAGATGAGCCTGTGATTAAAAGAAGTGAACTATGGAAAAAGACATGATTCACGAAATAAAAAATTGTCATGTTGGACTTTGGTAAAATTAAATTTTTCTGTTGTACAGGAGACACTGTCAAGAGGATGAAAAGAGAAGTCACAGGCTGGGAGGAAGTGTTTTGCAAAAGATACGTCAGATAATGGACTGTCATCTAAAATATGCGGAGACCTCTTAAAACTTACCAATAAGACCACAAACAATACGATTTTTAAAAATTACCTAAAGACATAATAGACACCTCGCCAGAGAATGCATGCAGATGGCAGATCAGCATATGAAAAGACATTACACATCAAATGACATCAGGAAAATGCTGATTAAAAGCATCGGATACCGCTGCCCACCTAGTCAAATGGTGTTGTCTAGAGCCTGGACAACACCACATAATGGTGAGCAGTGGGACCGTCAGACTCTTATTCCTTGCTGGTAGGAGAGCAAAATGGTACAGCCCCTTTGGGACACCATTTTGCAGGCTTTTACAAAACCCTTTTACCATGAGATGCTGTGATCATGTTTCCAAGCATTTAATCAGAGAGTGGAAAACTTACGTCCACAAAAACCTGCACGTGCATGTTTATAAAAGCTTTATTCACAACTGCCAGAATGGGAAGCAGCCCAGGTGGGTGAATGAATGAATAAATTATGGGGCATCCAAGCCAAGCAGAGTAGAATGTTACCCATCACAGAAAAGAGGTGAACTACGGAAACACACAGATGAAACTGGAATGCCTATTACTTAACAAAAGAGACCAGTCTGCAAAGGCCGGGGGCTGTGTGATTCCAACTATATGACGTTTCAGGAAAAACAAAATTTTAGAGATAGTAAAGAGATGGTTGTTGCTAGGGGTTGGGGGCCTGGAGGCATGGATAGGTGGGGTACGGAGCATTTTCAGCACAGTGAAACCACCCTGTCTTATACTATGGTGGTGGATACGCGTCCATGTCATTATACATTTTTTTCTGAATTTATGGAATGTACAGCAAAAGTGGACTCGAACATAAACGGTAAGCTCCGTTGGTAATGATATGTGTTAGTGCAAGTTCACCGATTGCAATAGTTATGCCACTTCTGGGGAGGGATGCTGGTATTGTGGGAGGCTATGCACATGTGGGGATTAATGAGATACTATTGTCTCTTCCACTCAACTTGCCCTGAACCTAAAACTGCTCCAAAAATAAAGCATGTTAATAACAATAATAACAAAAAGCTTAGAATGAAACTTCAGAGAACAGAAGAGAAGATAGCATTCTAAAAATTACAAAGAGAGGTGAGGCAGGGCCTGTAGTTCAGTGGGCAGGGCGCTGGCCACATGCACCCAGGCTGGCGGGTTTGAACCCAGCCTGGGCCAGCTAAAAAAAACAAGGACAACTGAAATAACAAAAAAAAAATAGCCAGGGGTTATAGTGGGCACCTGTTGTCCCAGCTAGTTGGGAGGCTGAGGCAAGAGAATTGCTTAAGCTCAAGAGTTGGAGATTGCTGTGAGCTGTGACACCACAGCACTCTACCAAGGGTGATTGCTTGAGACTTGGTCTCAATTAAAAAAAAATTTTTTTTAAATTGCAAAGAGGATGGAAAAGTTTATCATGGCTTAGCAAACCACAGAATAACTAAAAATTAATCGAACTCTGGGGAACTATGGTAGGTAGGGGAGGCAACACAAACCCAGCTAGTTGTGGAAGCTGAGTACAGAAAGGCTCTAACATCTTCTTGAGACAGATTACAGTTGTCTCAAGAGGAAGATGGGTTGAATGATGTTAGACCCCTATGTCCACAGAGCTATGTTAGGCCACTATATCCTTTCCCTCAAAAGCTTAAATATTTTCTAGAATTGTAAAACCATATGGTTTTGGCTTTGAGTCAGAGATCAGGACTAAAAGTGGAGTTAATTACAAGAGTGGGGCCAGGCAGTGATCTTCACAGTGAACGATAAAACTCTCATGCTCAGGATTCCTTATGATATCCTCATTGTTTAAAAGTTACTTCCATTTGAGTATTTTCTCATTTGAAACCAAAATAGCCTGACATAGAAAGTGTGTCTACCATTTGTAAGTTTGCCAGTTGTATACAAATCTGAACTTGAAGAATCTGCTTCATGGTTGAGTCCCAAAGCAGATTTTTCAAGTACTGTGTTCATAGCAGCCCAGTTTGCAATGACAAAGATGTGGAAACACAAGTACCCTGCAACCCATGACTGTAATAAACTGTGGTATATGTATGCCTTGGAATACTATTTAGCCATAAAAAAATTTGAGATTTTGTATGCTTTGTTATGACTTGTTTGGATTTGAGAATATTGTTCTAAGTAACACAAGACTGGAAAAACAAGCATTACCTGTGCTCAATACGAACCTGAAACTTACAGTTTAACAACAACCTGTTCACATGAGAGAAAATCTCAGTAAAATGGAAGAACAGAGAGGGGTGGAGGGGGGTTGGTGAGACCCTCCCCAGTGGGAACAATGAGGAGGTTTATGGACCACTTCCTCCATAAAGGCATAACCACAGCTTGGGTTTCACCTTACAAATTAAACAGTGTCATCCAATTATATGCACCATCATATTCACAGGGAAAAAAATCTGCTTCAATATAAAGTATTTTGTCTCCGTAGCTAACGGGAACTTTGGTGATGGTACCAAGGCTCAAGTTAACCCACAAGGCTATTTCATCGAATGGGATTATTAAACCTAGGAGTGAAAAAGAGCTAGAAAGTTTCCCTCTATGACCTTCTTCTCAAACATATCTACGACTGGTATGGTATAAATATCTGTTTCTGGATGTTTTATGGATCCTGGATTAATCAGAAAAGCAATAGAGCACATTTCCCTCCATCCTTTGTCCACCTCCTCTCAGATGTTCACACCGATATGTGCCGTGAAGACACGTAAGGGAAGACCAGCACAGGCATTTGTGTGAATAACGGTTGCCCTTTCTGTCCCTTTATTTTTGAAACAACTATATATAGCATTTCCTTAAGCATCTTAAGCATAAGGCATTACTTTTATCCGCTTTTAGTTCCTTATGATATCCATACCACATAATTTGATGTTTAAAAATATAAAAACCTAGGTGCCAGCCACATACACCTAAGGTGGTGGGTTCGAATCCCCAGCCTGGGCCTGCCAAACAACAATGATGGCTGCAACCAAAAACCGGCCAGGCGTTGTGGCGGGCGCTTGTGGTCCCACTACTTGGGAGGCAGAGGCAGGAGACTCGCTTGAGCCCAGGAGTTGGAGGTTGCTATGAGCTGTGATGCCATGGCACTCTACCCAGGAGGATAGCTTGAGGCTCCGTCTCAAAAAATATATATATATAAAAACCTAGGTTTTATGACATAATACTTGATGGTTCACAACAAGAATTCTTAAACTGAATTCAGTCTGAGAGTTCTACAGAGGTGCCAAAAACTGTTATAGAGGCTGGTGCTGGGTGTGTATGTGTGTGCGTGTCTGTGTGTGTCTGTGCATGCAGAGGCATGCTTGGGTGTACAGAGGAACATCTCTGTGTACCGTGTGTCTGAATGAGTACAGGCATGTGAATGTGTGTGTCTGTGTGTGCAGAGGTGTGCTTGTGTGTACGGAGGAACATCTCTGTGTACCGTGTGTCTGAATGAGTACAGGCCTGTGAATGTGTGTGTCTGTGCATGCAGAGGTGTGCCTGGGTGTACAGAGGAACATCTCTGTGTACCGTGTGTCTGAATGAGTACAGGCCTGTGAATGTGTGTGCATTTCTGTGTCTGTGCGTACAGAGGTGTGCTTGTGTGTACGGATGAACATCTCTGCGTACCGTGTGTCTGAATGAGTACAGGCCTGTGAATGTGTGTGTCTGTGCGTGCAGAGGTGTGCTTGTGTGTACAGAGGAAAGTCTCTGCGTACCGTGTGTCTGAATGAGTACAGGCCTGTGAATGTGTGTGCATTTCTGGATGTGTATGAAGGGGTAATTCAGATGAGTCTTATTTTAGGATCCCCACCTCTTACTTCCAGGACAGGAACTGTAACCAGATCCATTTTTGTCTTTTAAGTTTCTTACAAGTTTGTTCTGGGGAAAACAAAGATAAAGAAGATTGAAAACATAAAAAGGGCCTCCGCAGACAGTCAAAAATTAAACCCACCTATCCAAAACAATTTAGGGACGTAAACAGATTAAATCCATAGATCGTTTCTCAGTTTAATTTTTCAATTACATTCACCTATTTCCCCTACCAAGGATATTTTCCTAAGATAATTTTCCACAAAAAGCCATGTTTTCATTTAGATTTATTTTTTCTTTCCTTTCCCTAGGAATACCTTCTGGAAGAATTATAATAAACAGACAAATTAGAAAAACACAAGGATCAGAAATAAAAAGAAATGGAATAGAGTTGGCTAATTCATAAACTGCACAATGAGCCTTCGAATAATTAATTATAGTTCAGAAATTATTTAGTCTCAACTATTCCTCCCTGTCTGTGCTCTGCACATTTGCATATTCTAATGACTCTGCAGCCTTTGCTAAATTTGTAGAATTTTAAAAATAATTCACGGATTTCCTGGAGATTCCTAGAGTAGCACCCTAGTGGAAACAAGAGCACTCAGGAATAGGGAGGGGTGTGGGAATTTACATTTGAATTGAAATTTTCAGACATGTTGCAAAATGGAAAATTAAAGCATTTTAATGTTTCTATTTTCAGAAATTAAGCAACAAAATGGGAAGGTAACAGTCCTAATTAATATGCATTTTACCTTGCATTTTCAAATTCAGACTGTTTGCACACCACCCGGATGGGGGGCTTCTGAGCTCGGTCTCAAATACCAAATACGGCTTTATTACCACCCTCCCCACTGAGTCTTCTTTCTAAAGTGCAGTCTCCTGCTTCTGCTATCAGAAAACCTAAGTCTTAGGTCTGTTTTACTATGATTCATGAATGGACAACACACTGTCTGGTATTTAACAATGAGAATTCTAGGCTCGTGGGTCACTATGAAAGTTTTGAGACAGACTGTGTTAGTGATCTGTTGTTTCACCTCCAGGAAGCACAGGTGACGTGTCCTTTCTGATTTGTCTGGGCAAGTTTCAACTTGCTCAACTCAGCCTCGAGTTGCTGGGAGGGCTTCATTTCCATCCATAGGGAGGCTACGTTGCTTGATTTTTGTATATCTGAAGACTTTGATAATGACCCATATGGCCTCGGATGGGAGTATGGGATTGGAACTTGTTCAAACTTGTACAAACTTGTTCAGATCATGGTGCTCATGGCCTGGGAGGTCCTCGAGGCTGTCACAAGCCATGTTCTCTTTTCATGAAATATCTCTTCACAGATGATTGAATTTGTTTCCCATAGCTTTAAAAACTCTGTAACTTGACAATTTCCTAATTATTATCACCAGACCGGCCATTTCTGGACCAGTCTAGAAACTCCGTATCTATACATAGAGGTGCTTTGGGGAATTTTCACTTAAATGCCTCATTGGCAACTTAAATTTATGATCCAAACCTGAAGTCTTGTTTTCTTCTGCAAGTCCTTGGCTGTCCATGTCAGAAACCTGGAAATTACCCTGACACTCTCTTTCCTCCCATTTTCCATATCTAATCAACTCAAATTCTATTAATTTAAAAATTCCCCTCATGTCTAGTTACTCTGCCCTTGTCTAAGTCACAACACTCCTTTTGGGGACTTACTGCAAATATAAATCTGATTGCAAAAATGCCTTGTGGTCTCAATTTCGGCTGCCCACCTTGTGTTTCTTGAATCACATCTAAAATTCAAGGTTTTCAGGTTCTTAAAAATTGGCAAGCAATATTAAGAACTCAGGGTTTCAGGAGCTACCTTTCTTTTCTTTGTATAGTTTTTTGAATGTTTACCCCTAGTCATTTACAAATGTGCCTTTTATTATTAGAAAACCTTTCCTGGTTTGACTTAGTTTTCAGTACGTTTTATGTCACCATAGGTTTAAAAGTGGATAGTAAAGTCTTTCCCTTACATTCGATTCTGCACTTAGGTAAAACATAGATAAATTTTAGAACAAAGTTTTAATAATATTTATTCAGGAAACATATTTTAAGAATCTCCCAAGAGAGTGTAGAGACACTGTCCCCCAACCTCAGAGGAAGCCGAGAGGCCCAAGAGAGGCTCAGCCCAGTTCCATTAGCCCAGTTAGCTGAGTTTGTTAGAGGTCATTTACAAGGGCATTTGCTCCCGGGTGGCAGGGGAATTTCTTCCACGGGAGCTGTCTCACATGCAAAATCTGCCTCTGCTCAGCCTGTGATGGTGCCCTAAAGCCCATTCCAGCCAGTGATTCAGTTTCTACTTTGCTTATTTGCTTGGCCACGTGGTGGGATAAACCACACAGACACAGGACTAGCATCATCGGTTGCTATGCAACCCACGTTATGTTAATGACATTATAATTTTCTATTAATTGGGTACTTTAGTATAGCAATTAGCTAAAGATAAGACAGCTAAAACAGTTCTGAAACAGGAGGACCAGGCTGTGCAGACCACATCAAGGCACAGAGGCACTGTGGTGCCCAGAATGGGCCAGCTGCTTTTCCCTGGACCCAGCGGTTACCTTGGTACCTGCTTAATACACATACCAGTTTTGCTGAGCGCCCCAAGATGGCACGTGTTTCTGTTATATTGTGGGGGTCCTACATCTTTCCTTCAGCATAGAGGAAGAAATGTCCCAGACATTATAATAAAAACAGCAGTTGAATATTCCAACTCAGCGTACCAATTCATCATGTATGGCCATGTGCTTATTTATCTGGATACTTATGAAATATTCACTTTCTTTCTTTTTTTTTTTTTTTTTTTGCAGTTTTTGGCTGGGGCTGAGTTTGAACCTGCCACCTCCAGCATATGGGGCTGGTGTCCTACTCCCTTGAGCCACAGGCACCACCCTCACTTTCTTTTCTAATTCACACAATTTGCAAGAAAATTTTTCTATTCTTGCTTTCTGGTAGGCTATTGTAAGGCATGACCAGATGCAGTGTATGACAAAATAGAGATAAATACAAATGTTTTCTGAGTCATAATTGCTTTTTCAAATATCCTCAAATTTAGGATACATTTAATACTTTACTGTCTTTTTATTTACCAATTTATTCAAGTAATATTTTTTGCACAGTCCTGTATGAACCCATGTATACAGTGGGGAGAAATAGGGTTACAAAACTTACTAATAACAACATGAATAAAACATGTACATTAACAACATATACATTTTATGTACAATTAAATTTTTATCTTTAGAAATTATTCCATGTTTAATTCTGAACTTCCCAAAGGATGTACTTTTGAGAAAATTGAATATAATTAAAATAATAAGTATTAATTCATTTACACTCATAAAATTTTAACTATAGTCATTTATTTTTTTAAATTGACAAACTTTTATATATCTCTTACATACATATTGTTTCAGAATATGTGTGCATTGTGGAACAGCTAACTTTAAGCTAAAATTTGCAATACTTCACACACTTTTGTGTGTGTGTGTGGTAAGAAAACTTAAAATCTCTCTTAAACTCGAATAGCCAAGACATTACTCAGAAATGAAAACAAAGCAGGAGGAACCACACTACCAGACCTCATACTATACTATAAATTGATAGTGATCAAAACAGCATGGCACTGGCACAAAAACAGAGAGGTAGATGTATG
>CAUYQV010192672.1:0-16288 GCA_963574575.1 Galagoides demidoff | reverse complement strand
ATGGCATCACAGCTCATAGCAACCTCCAACTCCTGGGCTCAAGCGAGTCTCCTGCCTCTGCCTCCCAAGCAGCTGGGACCACAGGCGCCCGCCACAACGCCCGGCCATTTTTTGGTTGCAGCCATCATTGTTGTTTGGCGGGACCGGGCTGGGGATTCGAACCCGCCACCTTAGCTGTACGTGGCTGGCGCCTTAGCTGATTGAGCCACAGGTGCCAAGCCACATCTAGATATTCTTATCTTTTATCTCCCACAAAAGATTTTAAGAGGGTTCAACCTCTACATGGAAAATAGCTCAATTTTAAGGGGTATAGTCTTTGAAGAAGAGCCCTACTATATCTTTTTTTTTAGAGACAGAGTCTCATTTTATCACCTTCGGTAGAGTGCCGTGGCATCACAGCTCACAGCAACCTCCAACTCTCGGGCTTAGGCGATTCTCTTGCCCCAGTCTCCCAAGTAGCTGGGACTATATTTTCCCCCTCAACACCCAGTGATTTTTTTGTTGCAGTTCAGCTAGGGCTGGGTTTGAACCCGCCACCCTCGGTATATGGGGCCAGCACCCTACACACTGAGCCACAGATGCTGTCCCCCTACTATGTCTTATAAGTGCCACCTTTCTTAATCAAAGTCACCTCCCATTTAAGGCCTCCCTTTCTTTTTTTGAGACAGTCTCACTTTTGTCACCCTTGGTAGAGTGCTATGGTGGCATAGCTCACAGCAACCTCAAATTCTTGGGCTCAAGCGTTCAAAGAAATACTCATTTGTACTGTTCTTTGTCATATTAAACTCCAACCAGACTGGAACTGACACATCAACAGAGCACCTAGAGATGGCTTTGAATTCTTTCCTGATGAGTCTAATGTAAACTCTGTACTTCCATCATTCTGAAGTTCTATCAGATACACTTCTTTATAGTCAACCACTCTGTTCTACCTGGTTTCATCAACAGCTTAATAAAATTTATTTATTTATTTTTGAGGCAGAGTTTCATTCTGTTGCCCTCACTAGAGTGCTGTGGTGTCGTAGCTCACAGCAAGCTCAAACTCTTTGGCTTGAGCAATCTCCTTGCCTTAGCCTCCTAAGTAAGGAGACTGGGACTATAGATGCCCACTACAATGCCTGGCTATTTTTAGAGACAGAGTCTCACTCTTGCTCAGGGTGGTCTTGAACTCCTGAGCTCAGGTAATCTACCTGCCTCAGCCTCCCACAGTGTGAGGATTACAGGTGTGAGCCACCATGCCTGACCTAATAAAATTTAAGAATACCGGGCACTGGCTTGGCGCCTGTGGCTAAGGTGCAGCCACATACACCTAAGGTGGTGGGTTCGAATCTAGCCCAGCCTGCCAAACAACAATGAAGGGTGCAACAACAACAAAAAAAAATAGCTGGGCATTGTGGTCCCAGCTACTTGGGAGGTTGAGGCAAGAAACTTGCTTGAGCCCAGGAGTTGGAGGTTGCTGTGAGCTGTGATGCCATGGCATTCTACCCAGGGGGACAGCTTGAGGCTCTTTCTCAAAAAATAAATAAATAAATAAATAAATAATAATAATAATACTGGCCATTGGCTTGGTGCCCATAGCACAGTGGTTATGGTATCAACCACATATACTGGGGCTGGTGGGTTCGAACCCAGCCTGGGCCTAATAAACAACGACAATTGCAACAAAAGAAAAATAGCCAAGCATTGTGGTGGGTGCCTGTAGTCCCAGCTACTTGGGACGCTGAGGCAAGAGATTGCTTAAGCCCAAGAGTTAGAGGTTGCTGTGGGCTGTGACACCATATCACTCTATTGAGGGCAATATAGTGAGACTCTGCCTCAAAAAAAAAAAAGAATACTGGGCATGGTAGGCCAAGTGTTGTAAAAAAAATGGTGGGCAACAGGGTGCAGAAATGGAGACTTCACTAATAGTGGAATCATATTCACATAAGTCCATGGCCAAAGAAAAAAAGACAAATCTTTAAGTCATTAAACTTAATCACATGAGCCTTCTGCACTTTAGCACACAGGACCACATAAAGCAATAGGAGGAACAGCAAACCACAACCCTACCTCTGTTTCCCATACCACAGATTCAGGTCATGTGTATCATTAAGAATCCTTTTGGAAAAACAGAAAGTTGACTGATAGAAGTAAAACCACCTACTTGGAGGAGTTATTAATCAAAATAACATATTCTTTATGAAATTCTTTTTAAAAAAAATTTATTTTTATTTTTTCTCTGGGACAGAGTCTTACTCTGTCACCCTTGGTAGAGTGCTACAGCATCATAGCTCACAGCAACCTCAGACTCTTGCGCTAAAGCAATTCCTCTGCATTAGCCTCCTGAGTAGCTGGGACTATAGGTGCCCGCCACGATGTTTGACTATTTTTAGAGACGAGGTCTTGCTTTGGTTTAAGCTGGTCTCGAACCTATGAGCTCAGGCAATCCACCTGCCTTGGCCTCCCAGAGTGCTAAGATTACAGGTATGAGCTACCCTGCCTGGCCTATAAAATTCTTTATATACAATATTTGGTCATTTGAAATTTCATAGCAATCTAAGATGCTGAAAAACCAACACTTTTGTTGTGTTTTTCTTTCTTTTTTTGAGAGACAGAGTCTCAATTTATTGCCCTCGGTAGAGTGCCGTGGCATCACAGCTCACAGCAACCTGAAACTCCTGGGCTTAGGCAATTCTCTTGCTCAGCCTCCCAAGTAGCTGGGACTACAGCTGCCTGCCACAATGCTTGGCTATTTTTTGTTATTGTTGTTGCAGTTCGGCTGGAGCTGGGTTTGAACCCACCACCCTCAATATATGGGGCTGGCGCCCTACTCACTGAACCACAGGCGCCGCCCTTGTTGTGTTTTTCACTGTTAAGAAAACCTTGCTTTCTAAAGAGCTCTCAATAAAATGTATATTTACTATAAAACTGTATATATATGTGGATACACATATACACATATATATGAGATATAGCTATCTATCTTAACTCCTAGTTTAGGTCCAGAGACATTTTAATGTTGTCAGTGGCTCTACATTAGAATTTCTTACATGGACACTTCCCAAGCTTTACCTGTTTTGGATAGAGTTGGCAGCAACATGCATGGCGACAGCAGTTTCTTGAGTTTTCCGGTTCATGCCCCCTGGTGGGGGACACATCCCTGACCCAACCTGAGGTGGCATATTGGCCATGTTAGGGCCATAAGGCCGGTTGCCCATGGAGGCGTGACTCATTCTCCCAGGAGGAAGTGTGCCATAAGGTGGGATGCCAGGCTGTCCATGTATCTGACCTCCAGCACCCATGGGATTCATGCTTCCAGCCATGCCTGCACTGGGGTAGTTGGCATTGGGCAAAGCATTGTAGTTTGGCTGCCTGGGGTAGCCTCCTGAGGACAGGGAGAGAAGACACAGAGGCTTAGTTAGTGACTCACAGCAACTCACTAATATTTCCCAATTATGTAACTCTAAACAACGGTAATTATTCAATATCACTCTCTCTTTTTCTAAAAAATCAGTCTCTCAAGCTGCTGACCTGGGTAGAGTGCTATGGCTTCACAGCTCAAAACAACTTCCAACTCTTGGGCTCAAGTGATCCTCTTGCCTCAGGTTTTCTATTTTTAGTAAAGATGGGGTCTCTCTTTTGCTCAGGCTGGTCTCCTGAGCAAAAACTCCTGAGCTCAGGCACCTACCTACCTCGGCCTCCCACAGTGCTAGGAAGTGCTAGGAGTATAAGTGTGAGCCCCTATGCCTGGCCCAATTATTCACTATCTTGGTCAGAAAAGACATTAATTGCACAGTAACCTTTACCTCCATGGGGGAAAAATGCAAAAGGGGAGGTTAGGAGCATGTAAAGGCAGTTCAGGTGTATTCTCATCGTAAAGGCAGCATAGAGGAAGGCTTTGTTAGTATACAGGCCCTTCCATTCCCTGAAGAATCCTTTCTACATATTCATCTTCCTTTCTATCCCATGCTATGTGTAAGACAGCAGTTTTAGATCTATTGCTAATTTTGAGCAAAGAGCTGTTCTATTAGGAATTTATTCATTTAAAAAAAAACCCAGAAAATGAAAACAAACCTTCCAATAGTGTTAAAAGAAAAAAAATGTAGGGCGGCGCCTGTGGCTCAAAGGAGTAGGGGGCTGGCCCCATACACTGGAGGTAGCGGGTTCCAACTCGGCTCTGGCCAAAAAGAAAAAAACTGTAATAACCAATTGCTACCATACATACCACACAGTGTGTGTGTTCAGCAGTGGGCTAAATACTGAATCTGCTTTCAAAAAAACAAAAAACAAAAAACAGACAGAGCACTCTGTCATCCAGGTTGGAATGCAGTGGTACAATCACAGTTCACTGCAACCTCCAACTCCCAGACTCAAGTGATCCTCCTGCTCCAGCCTCCCCAGTAGCTGAGACTATAGGTTCTTGCTACCAGGCTTAGTTAATTTAATTTTTTCTGGTAGAGACAGGGACTTCTCCATGTTGCACAGGCTAGTCTCAAACTCCTAGCCTCAAGTCATTCTCCCACCTTGGCCTCTCAAAGTGCTGAGATCACAGGTGAGAGCCACCATTCCAGGCCCGTAACTCCATTTTTATAAATGAAACCAAGGCTGGGGGAAATAAAGACTTTCCTTTGGTGACAGAGTAAGTGGAGACAAGATGGAACCCTGCCCTGCCCTACTTTAGGACCTAAGCTGGGTAGATTTGAGGCAAAGTATAGTTCTACTCTTACAACCTAGATGGCAATATATCAGACAAGGAACTGTTCTCTCCTCTAATATCTATCTACTCCCAACTAGGTAAAGTATACTTACCTTGTGGGCCATACTGACCCCCTTGGGGACCATAGCTTCCCATGGAGTTCTGCTGGTAGGAGCCCATGCCTGTGTGCATCTGTCCTCCAGAAGGCTGACGTGGAGATAAGGCTGAGCTGGGCTGGGGGGAGCTGTACTGGGGCATTTGAGGGTTCCTCTGCATATAACCTATTTATGGATAGTATCCATACAGTTATTAGCTTGGTACAATGGGGAGAAATGAACCCACCCTCTTATTCTGGCAGAGCCTCACTCTTGACAGAGCCTCACTCTGTGCCCTGGGTAGAATGCCATGCCATCCTAGTTCACAGTAACCTCAAACTCTTAGGCTCAGACAATCCCCTTGCCCCAAGTAACTGGGACTACAGGCACCTACCATAATGCTTATGCTTAGCTAGTTTTTCTATTTTTAGTAGAGACAATGTCTTGCTTTTTGCTCATGCTGGTCTTGAACTCACGAGCTCAAACAATCCAGTACCCTGGCTTCCCAGAGTGCTAGGAGTACAAGTGTGAGCCACTGCACCTGGTCTCATCTACTTTTTATTTAGCAGTTACATGCATGTAGTCTCTATCTGGTATGCCATTTAATGCCCTTTTAGGCATCCCCAAAGTCAAGTAAGCCATTAAACAGGTCGTGCCAATTAACTGTTTACACAAAATGAAGGTTTGAAAAGACAAAGAGCAATGATAAAAATCAAAATGGTGAATAATTTAATGGGTGAAGACTTAATGCGGAGTTTTCAGCAACTGCTGACCAGATGAGCCACAATGTAAGAGGGAATCCGTAACACAGACAAACACTGAGAAATGAAGAGTGACTATCAGGGAACACAATTTGAGACATCAACACATGGTTAAGCCTACTCTAATTTCACAATTTGTTGGTAGGTTCCAAAGAAATAATAAATATTTAAGACATGGATATGCTAACTACCCTGATAAGACCACTCCACATTATATGTATTGAAACATCACTATGTACTCCACAAATATGTGTAATTATTATATGTCAACTTAAAAAATGTGAAAACTATTTGATACTAAGATTATCCTAAGCTTCACCAGTCATAGAAGCTTTTAGCTTCTTTAAAAGCTACTGTATAGGGTACTCAAATGTCTGCTTTAGCCCCCATCCCTCCCTAAAGCCTAGGCCCTCACCTCGATCTTGGGCAATGCTTGATTGGTTCATGGAAGGATGCATGATGTTGTCCGACTGGCCACTGGGTGGCCGAGGTGGCATCTGGTTGCCTGGTCCAGACAAAGAAAGAAATGAGCAAATTATGGCTAAGGCTGGGAATTTTAGCTAGGAGGAGAATTCTGAGCTGGAAATGCATCATGGAGAAGCTAAGCATCTCAGTATCTCATACAGAGACATCCAGCCAAGGAGTTTACATTTCCCTTCTTCAAATGCTAAGGGGAAACTATGCAGACATGAGCCAAAAGTGCTTTCTCTGCCAGTAGAAGACTGGGGCTTCTTAATAACACTGAAGCCAATCACCTTTCCCTCTCCCAAAAGCCCAGCACTTGAGGGTACCTGGCACTGCAGCAGGCGAGAGTGGTCCTGAGCGAGATTGAGCAACACTGGCAGGAGAGCCAACAGGGGATGGGGAGGGGCCTCGGATGCCAGGCAGGTGAGGGGAGGTATGAGGAGAGAATGGAGACTGAGCTGGATTACTCTGCTCTCCTTGGCTGCTGGAAATCCCTGATGTGCTCACTCCAGGGCTCAGAGCTCCTTCTGTCCCCATGGGGAGATCATCTATTGAACCAGACAGATCCTGGAATATACATATAAGAACATGGATTAGTAATATTAGGCAGAAAGATTCTTCTTTCAATAATACTACTAATTTAGCATTTTCCTTAAATAACCAAGAGAAAACATACTGCATACATTATTTAGTCATGATACTATAGCTTACATATGGCAAACTCTGTTAAGGACTAGGGAGAAAATATCTTAGACTTAATGGGCCATACATACTGTTTGTTAAAACTATTTAACTTTGCCACTACAGTACAATAATAATCTCACATAGTATGTAAAGAAATGGTGAGACTGTTTTATGAAACTTTATAAAAACCTACCTTTGCTTGCTGACCACTATTTTATGCCCTCAGAAATAGATTAAGTACTTTCAAATTCTTTCCCAGACCTAATTCTATAGTTGTAAGAAAGCAGCCATTTCAGTGAAATTTTAGTTTTTTTCCAACAGGGAAATTTTTACAAAATGCTGCCAGGATGACACAAGAAGCTACAAAAGAATATTAGTAAGTTTGGGCAACATTTTCAGATCCCTCTTGCCTTCCTGTGTGTGTGTGTGTGTGTGTGTGTGTGTGTGTGTATAAAAATGATTATAGTTTTTTTTGTTGTTGTTGAGACAGAGCCTCAAGCTATCCCCCCTGGGTAGAGTGCTGTGGCATCACAGTTCACGGCAACCTTCAATTCCTGGGCTCAAGTGATTCTCCTGCCTCTGCCTCCCAAGTAGCTGGGACCACAGGAGCCTGCCATACCACCTGGCTATTTTTTGGTTGTAGCTGTCATTATTGTTTTGCGGGCCTGGGCTGGATTCGAACCCGCCAGCTCAGGTGTATGTGGCTGGTGCCTTAGCCACTTGAGCCACAGGTGCCAAGCCAGATTTTTTTTTTTTTTGCAGTTTTTGTCTGGGTCAGGGTTTGAACCTGCCTACCTCCAGCATATAGGGCTGGTGCCCTACTCCTTTGAGCCACAGGTGCTGCCCTGATTACAGATTATCCTAACTTCCATTTACCGAGATTCACTCCAAGCTACCATGCTTTGCAACATAGGGGTAGGAGATGACAAAGGGATACATTGCATGGGGAAAGAATTTCTTTTTCTTTTTGTAGAGACAGCGTCTCACTTTGTTGCCCTTGGTAGAGTGCTGTGGCATCACATAGCTCACAGCAACCTCCAACTCCTGGGCTTAAGCGATTCTCTTGCCTTAGCCTTCCGAGTAGCTAGGACTACAGGTACCAGCCACAATGCCTGGCTATTTTTTTAGTGGCAGTTCAGCCGGGGCTGGGTTTGAGCCACAGGCGCCACCCTGGGAAAGAATTTCTTAACTGCCAAGAAGCTCTGGGACTGTATTCCTAACACCCAGTCAACAACAGGGACAAACAAACATCTACCAATTGAACAAATTCAGTTTTCTCCCTAGCTTTAAGTTTTTCTTTTCTTTTCTTTCTTTCTTTTTTTTTTTTTAAGGAGACAGAGTCTTACTTTGTTGCCCTGCATAGAGTGCTATGGCATCACAGCTCACAGCAACCTCCAGCTCTTGGGCTTAGGCGATTCTCTTGCCTCAGCCTCCCAAGTAGCTGGGACTAAGGCACCTGCCACAATGCTCCTCTATTTTTCTTGCAGTTTGGCCAGGGCTGGGTTGGAACCCGCCACTGTTGGTATATGGGACCGGTGCCCTACTCACTGAGCCACAGGTGCTATCCAAGTTTTTCAAGGAGAACTTGGTTGTAGGCTTTACTTTTCTTTCTTTTTTTTTTTTTTGAGACAGAGTCTCACTATATCGCCCTTGGAAGAGTGCTGTGGCATCACAGCTCACAGCAACCTCAAACTCTTGGGCTTAAGTGAGTCTTTTGCCTCAGCCTCCCAAGTAGCTGAGACTTTACTTTTCTTGAATTAATAAGTAAAAAGTTCCGTTAGGTGGGCAAGGTGCTTCACACCTGTAATCTTAGCATTCTGGGAGGCCAAGATGGGAGGATTGTTCAAGACCATCATGAGCAAGAAGAAGACCTTGGTCTCTACCAAAATACAAAAAAAATTAGCTAGGCATAGTGGCACTCACCTGTAATTCCAGCTATTTGAGAGGCTGAGGCAGCAGAATCCACCTCAGCCTAGGAGTTAGAGATTACAGTGAGCTACCATAATGCCACTGCACTCTATCCTGAATGACAGAGATTCTGCCTCAAAGAAAAAGTTCATTGTAGGTCAATAAAACTCTAGTATTAGCAACCAAGAACCCAAGATGAAAAATATTCACCCCAAGAAAGGATTCCCAACCTTACTTGCCCTGTATTCACACTCTAGCAATACCACTTCAGCTGGGAGCTAAATGCTAAAGGATGAAAACCCTAGTAGTGGAGTTCTGGCTGGGTGCAGGGGCTCTCTGTAATCCCAGAACTTTGGGAGGCTGTGAGGGGAGGATTGCTTGAGGCCAGGAGTTCAAGGCCAGCCTGAGCAACACAGCAAGTAAAATCCCTTGTCTATAAAAAATACAAAAATTAGCCAGGTGTGATGATGAACACCAGTGTTTTAGCTACTTGGAAGGCTGAGGTAGGAGGATTGCTTGAGCCCAGGAGTCTGAGGCTGTAGTGAGCTGTGACAACACAACTGTTCTCTAGCCAAAGCAACAGAGCAAGACCCTATCTCAAAAAAAGGGAAGGAAAGAAGGAAAGAAAAGAGTTCTCTTAAAGAAACACATCTAGGGGGGCCCCTGTGGCTCAAAGGGGTAGGGTGCAGTCCCATATACTGGAGGTGGTGGGTTCAAACCCAGCCCCTGGCGGAATAAAAAAACAACAAAACACATCTAAAGGAGGAGGAGATCCAAGCTGGCCTGATTTGAGCCTATTCCTACTCACACAAACAAGCTCATCTTGGAAAGATCAGTTTAAAGTGACTATGCCTGGGGGGGGGGGGGGGGTGTGCCCCTCGGTCAGTGGTTAGAGCTTCCGCCCCATGTAGCAGTGAGGGCAGGTTTAAACCTGGCCTAGGCCTGATAAATAAAAAGATAAAAAAGAAAAGCAATAACATGGCTCGGTGTCTGTAGCTCAGTGGCTAGGGTGCCAGCCATACACACTGGAGCTGGTGGGTTCTAACCCAGCCAGGGCCAAAAAATAGCTGGGTGTTGTGGTGGGTGCCTGTAGTCCCAGCTACTTGGGAGGCTAAGGCAAGAGAATCACTTGGGCCCAGGAGTTTGAGGATGCTGTGAGTTGTGATGCCACAGCACTCTACCCAGGGCAACAGCTTGAGACTGTCTCAAAAAACAAAACAAACAAACAAAAAAACCAAAGCGACTATGCCCCTAGAATCTCACAATCACATTGGAGGTAAAAGGATCTCCCTGAAGTATCCAAGCTGGTCGGACCATTTGGCTACTTCTCCAGGATGTAAGCATTTTTGCTGAGTTCCAAGGAAATAAAGTTTGCTCTGAGGACAAGGCAGGTAAGTAGGTGTGCATTGGTGTCTGTGTCCAGCTCTCCATGTTAGCTGAGATGTCAGAAAATGCTAGCTTTCTTGTTGATAGGTAGATCTGCTGGACCCATAGAACACTTTGAAAATACAAATAGAATTAGTTATCATGTAGAAGAGAACTCAAAAGCCCAACCTCTAGGCTCGGGCACCTGTGGCTCAAGCAGCTAAGGCGCCAGCCACATATACCTGAGCTGGTGGGTTTGAATCCAGCCTGGGCCTGCCAAACAATAATGACGGCTGCAACCAAAAAATAGCCTGGGCATTGTGGCAGGCGCCTGTAATCCCAGCTTCTAGGAAGGTGGAGGCAGAAGAATCGTTTTAGCCCAGGAGTTGGAGGTTGCTGTGAGCTGTGATGCCATAGCACTCTACCTAGGGTGACAGCCAACTTCTAGATAATGACAAAGGACATCTTCCTTCTCAAACGACTAAAGTTCCTGAAGCTATAAAGAACCCTGCGTTCATCCCAAGAGGGAGAGTTCATTTCTGTTTTGAGGGTTAAGTTATACCAGGGACACCTTGGTACCAGCACCAAGGAGAACTAATTCAAAGAGGCAGCAAGATAACAAAAGGACCCAATTGTGTAGACTCTGTAGCAAAGGCCTCAAAATGTACCTGTTAGATCCTACAATCTGTAACAGAACCCACAGCCCCAGTGCTCTGTTGTAGGGACCTAAAGGTTTCCTTATGCCCCACCTCCCATAGTCTCTGTTCCTTATCAAGCTGCCAGCTTCTGGTAATAAGAACTACTTGCTTATAGAAGAAAGAAATCTGTGAATTTCATAATAGAATAGAATAGTAATCAAGGGTCCACCCATCAGACCAGAACTTAGCTTTGTTCGAATGGCTTTGAAAAATGAAGTTTTGAGTATCATCTTTGTACAAATAAAACATGAACACTCTCAAGGTAAAAACATTTCAGATATTATAGATAAGGCCAAAGCCCCTCTGGCTGTCCTGTTGCCTTCAGAAAAGGAAACCCTGTTCAATTTGGTACATCTTCAGAGACCTACTAAAGAATTGAGGAGAAAAAACCAAAGCCAAACGAACAAAACAAAATAAAATGAAACACTAAAACCCACCAACCACTGCTGACAGATTGGAGCAGGGACTAATGAAATTCCTTCAGTCACACTTTTGTTAAAAAACAGGCTCACCACAGATCCACAAGGAGAATGGCCTAGTCCAGTGGAGTGATCCCAGAAGCCTAAACAAAATCCTTGCAGTCTTTGCAGCTGGGGTATCAGGACCCTGAAGGCATCTGTGGCTAACAAAGCTTCTACTTACTTCATTTAGAGTGACAGAGGCACAGTTTTGGTACAGTGCCCTGGGCTTCTTGGAGAAAAGGTGCTAAAAAAACCCACTGTCAACAGCAGCCCCACATGGGTTGGGATACTTGAACACTGAAGAACACTGGGGAAGGAAGCAGCATTAATCTTCTACTCTCTCTGATTTGGTTGATTTGATACCAATCTCTCAAACTGTCATTTTCATTAGATGGCAACTGGTCAGCATCAAAGTAGTTGGTTTAAAATAATTTTAAGGCTCAGCGCCTGTGGCTCAATCGGCTAAGGCGCCAGCCACGTATACCTAAGGTGGTGGGTTCGAATCCCCAGCCCGGACCCGCCAAACAACAATGATGGCTGCAGCCAAAAAATGGCCGGGCGTTGTGGCTGGCGCCTGTGGTCCCAGCTACTTGGGAGGCTGAGGCAGGAGACTCACTTGAACCCAGGAGTTGGAGGTTGCTATGCGCTGTGATGCCATGGCACTCTACCCAGGGTATGGATAGCTTGAGGCTCTATCTCAAAAAAAAAAAAAAATAATAATTTTAAGCACCAGAATGTTAGCATACAAAGGGGCAAATCATCTACTACTAATATCTATTATTAATACTAAGAACACCTATTGTTTGCATATCCACTATGTGCCAGGCACTTTGTAGAGTTACTTAATTTTCCTATAATTCTTGGTTATAGATACTATCACTATCATTTTGAAGATAAGGAAGCTGATGTCCAAAGAGATTGGGATGCCCAAGTCATCTAGCAAATAGGTGGTAGAAACCAGGCTTTGAACCCCAGCCTTCCGGGCCCCAAGGGCTTTGCATTATGCTCTCTTTTTCTCTCTCCACTATGCTATGATACTGTATAAACTGAGGAAAACCACCATGACTTTGAGTCAGGAGACTAAGGCCTGGCTTTTGGTAAGTATAGATTGTAACCTTGGGTAAGCTGGTAGTAAGCTGGGCTTCAGTTTTCTCACTTATACAATGAGAGAGAGGGCTGGGCAAATATGAGTTTGTTGATAGCCCAGAGACAGCCCCCAGCACTGTAAGACCAAACAAATGACCAGCTGGAATATTCTAGAACAGTGATTTTCAACAGGTGTGCTATGGCATGCTAGTATGCTGTGAGAGGATCTTAGATGTGTGGCAAAAAATTTTAAAGACCATTAATCATTTTTGAAAGAAGTTCAAAGCAGAGTAAGCATATTCTTTCTTTTTATTAACGTAATTTAAGCATGCCATGGGAGTTTAACTACATGTTCAAGTGTGCTGTGAGATTAAAAAAGGCTGAAAAACACTGCTCTAGAATCAGAGACTAGCATATAAGCAGTATAAAATCTAAGATATACCCACCAGTCCTACTGGCTAATCACAGTAAATTTGGTGTTAGAGGGAATGAGAGGGAGTGGTAAGCGCAGAAGTCTCCAAGACAACTCTCCCCTCTATCTACATAAACAGATACTGCTCTGAACTCCAAGTCCTTTATTACATAGGACACACCTCTGCTTTCTACCCTACAAAAAGCCAGTTTTTCAGGTCTTCTGTTCCACAAAAAGCCGGATGTCTGATTGTTCAGATCTCAATGTGCCTAACAAGTTCAGTTTTCTATAACACACTTTTCATAAAGAAAAAGTCCACTTAATCCAAGCCCCTATTTTCCCCAATGGAGGTCACCTTTGGCATTTCAGGAAGACTCTGGGGTTCACAGTTCTCCCCAAAGGACCCACCTAACAGGATCCTTCTATGAGGACTACTGAAGGATTGTAGTAGTATCTCTTTAGTGGAAAGATCTCTTTTCCCAGGTTTTCTCTCCTCCAAGTATAATCCTGCCGAGAGATGGGCGGTGAAGATCAGCCCCCTCACGGCCCTGCCGGTTCCAAGGAAGCAGCAAGGCCAAGAGAATTTCCTCACGTGTTTCCAACGTGTTTCATGCATTTACTGCTCATCTACCATGCAGATCAAAAGCGTTGGAGCAGGTCCAACTATTTCACACAGAATCTCACACTCCAGGCTGGCTACGGCCCCAAAAGCCTTCATTTCTTCACTTGAAATACTGCCCAATGTTATTTTGGGATGTGACCTGATAGAGGAAGCCCACAGGGACTCCATGACGATAACTGTTCCAGCTGTGATTGGATACCCAGCCCCCGTGAATGCCAGCATGAGTTTGTCAGGCTCTGCTGACAAACAAGACTCAGCAGCTAACACCTTCTCTTCACACCATAACAAAACCATGCCTGAAATCGCAGTCCATACCTCATTTGAGGAGAGTGGGGGAGGTGCTAGTGCTCTCATAGGAAGAATTACAAGTTCTAATATGAATTGGCTGCCTGATGAGGTACATTTTCAAGTAGGAAGGTACCATATCAGGGTTAGAAGAGGGAGACTTAAACAATCTCCCAAAAAAGCTGCATGAGGATGACTTCAGTTCATTTTGCTAAACAGATTAAATAATGGCAATAGGCAAGCATAAAGAATGAGCTCATGGCAATGCTGAGATTCCAGGTTTTCCCATAAAATTGGCTGAATCCTTGAGACACCCCAGATGGAGCTCCTGCATCCATTTAGTTGTGAAAAGCTTTTGCTGAGTTGTGCTGATTATTGGCAGGTAAACCATCCATTGAAAAGAACCAGGTAAATCTTCAACATATGCTTGTGCTAAGTGTGTGGTGTGTGTGAGTTGTTGTAACTCAGCCATACCCACTTAAATGACAATCCATGAACAACAACAACAAAAAAAGTCCCAAATGACCAAATATACATTAGCAATTTACCAGGTTCCCCACCCCCTCAGGCTACTCCCATGTTGGAGAATGGGAGGAAATCCTGAAGAACACAGAAGAGATTGGGCAACATACCCCTTGAAGAAAAGGAAAAGATAGGAAAGGAGACAAGAGCTTTAACAAACTCCAAGGAAAAGGTATGAAGATAACATTAATTAATTAAACAAAATAAATTTGGGGGAGATTTGGTTTTTTTTAAAACCTTCTTTAAATGACGCAATTTGTTGAGGGTAGAGGAGAGAAGAGGATATTCTCTAGCAAACATTTCTAAAAATGTTTTCAATACAATAGTTTCAGTTGTAGGCTTTCTTTTTTCTTTTTAGTCTTTGCTATAAATGTAAGGAAGGGCAATCCTTCCCTGACCCGCCCCTGACTGTTAGGGAATCCAAGGTTACAGAACTCCTGCAATGTTGTTCCAAGGAGTGGTCTCGGTCCAACAGATTAACTGACCTGTATGCCTAGAGAGCAGACTAACTGGTGTTGGCTGAAATGCCAAGAACAAATCAACACACAGAACTGGCTGCCTGACTCTTACCCCTAGTGGCACTTCCAGGTCAGGCCTTAAACATGTAGTAAGGAAGCAGAAGAAAAGATGTAGAACTTGGTACCATCCTTTTAGTTTAGGACTGAGCACCACTTCCTGGGACTGCCCTCACAGCAGAAAATGTTCCAGGAAAGGTTCAAAAAATCTACTTCCTACCCCCCCCACCACTAAATTTCCAAAAACTTGGTATGTATCCTAGAAACCACCACGCAGGAAGAGAATCCCCCATCAAAGCCTTCTTCTCTTTTTCTACAATAGGCTATTGTTCTGGGGATAATGGTTTATTCTTACATTCTTCTTGGTACCTTCTGGTTGCCTGGTGGGTAATGCACAGCAGAGAAAGCCAGTGGTTCTCAACCTTCCTAACGCCATGATGTATTTTCATTGTTATAAGGGGTCAACCCACAGGGTGAGAACCGCTGGATTACTCTTGTCTTCAGAACGCTTTTCATGGGCCCACCTTCAAGAGGAAATAATGGCAGGTATGGTGGTTCCCGCCTGTAATCCTAACACTCTGGGAGGATGAGGCGGGTGAATTGCCTGAGCTCATGGGTTTGAGACTAGCCTAAGCAAGACATCATATCTAAAAATAGCCGAGTGTGGCGGTGAGTGCCTGTATTCCCAGCTACTTGGGAGGCTGAGGCTAGAGAATGAGCCCTTTGAAGCTGCTGTGAGCTATGATGCCAGAGCACTCTACTGAGGGCAACGAAATGAGACTCTTGTCTCAAAAAAAAAAAAAAAAATAAAGGCAGCGCCAATGGCTCAATGAGTAGGGTGCCAGCCCCATTTATCAAGGGCAGTAGGTTCAAACCCAGCCCCGGTCAAACTGCTGCAATAGAAAAATAGCTGGATGTTGTGGCAGGCTCCTATAGTCCCAGCTACTTGGGAGTCTGAGGCAAGAGAATCACCTAAGCCCAAGAGCTGGAGGTGCTGTGAGCTATGATGCCATGGCATGCTACTCTGTCTCTAAAAAAAAAAGAGGAAACCATATACCTACAGAGGGTGCCAAAAAAAGTATGCACAATTTTTCCTCTAGAAAACGTAATATTTATCTTTGGAAATACATTTATTAAAACAGAGATGGAGATTTTAAATGAAATGCCTGCTTTTTTAGTAGCATAAATTTTTTTTTTTTTTGAGAGGGAGCCTCAAGCTATCCCCGCTGGGTAGAGTGCCATGGCATCACAGCTCATAGCAACCTCCAACTCCTGGGCTCAAGCGAGTCTCCTGCCTCTGCCTCCCAAGTAGTTGGGACCACAGGCGCCTGCCACAACGCCCAGTCATTTTTTGGTTGCAGCCATCATTGTTGTTTGGCGGGCCCGGGCTAGGGATTCGAACCCGCCACCTTAGGTGTATGTGGCTGGCGCCTTAGCCGATTGAGCCACAGGCGCCAAGCCAGTAACATAAATTTTTATATTTTATAAGACAGGAGGAGCCCACATAAGATTTTGGGATGAGAGAGTTACTTTTGATTTTCAGAAGAGGATGGATGCGGGGAGGGCTAGACAATGATGATGTTTTATTTTATTTTTTATTTTATTTTTGAGACGGAGCCTCAAGCTGTCCCCCTGGGTAGAGTGCCATGGCATCACAGCTCATAGCAACCTCCAACTCCTGGGCTCAAGCGAGTCTCCTGCCTCCGCCTCCCAAGTAGCTGGGACCACAGGCGC
>CAUYQV010192668.1:0-16012 GCA_963574575.1 Galagoides demidoff | reverse complement strand
GGGCCCGCCAAACAACAATAATGGCTGCAACCAAAAAAAAAAAAATAGCCGGGCGTTGTGGCGGGCGCCTGTGGTCCCAGCTACTTGGGAGGCTGAGACAGGAGACTCGCTTGAGCCCAGGAGTTGGAGGTTGCTGTGAGCAGTGAAGCCATGGCACTCTACCCAAGGGGACAACTTGAAGCTCTGTCTCAAAAAAAAAAAAAAAGATTTAGCATAATTCTTTGGCCACTTGCTTAATTCTGATCCTTCATTAAGTACTAACTCTGGGGACTAGGATGTTTCTTTCAAAAATCTCTGGTGTTGGCTCAGTGCCTATAGCTCAAGCCGCTCAGGCGCCAGCCACGTATACCAGAGCTGTCAGATTCGAAAACCCTAAGGTGCCAGCCACATACACTAGAGCTGTTGGGTTCAAATCCAGCATGGGCCTGCCAAACAACAATGACAACTACAACCAAAGAATAGCTGGGCATTGTGGCAGTCACCTGTAGTCCCAGCTACTTGGGAGGCTGAGGCAAGAGAATAGCTTAAGTCCAGGAGTTGGAGGTTGCTGTGAGCTGTGATGCCACACACTCTAACCAGGGCAACAGCTTGAGGCTCTGTCTCAAAAAAAACCCCCAAAACTCTGATGTTAACTAGATTAAAGGAGGGCCCTAGAGGCTAGTAAGGATTGACTAAATTGGAATGACATGGTGAGATAAATTAGAAAACGTAGGCCGGGTGTGGTGGCTTACACCTGTAATCATAGCACTCTGGGAGGTAAAGGGGGGAGGATCGATTGAACTCAAGAGTTCAAGACCAGGCTGAGTAACAAGGAGACCCCCGTCTCTACTAAAAAATAGAAAAATTAGCTGGCTGTTGTGGTGGGTGCTTGTAGTCTTAGCTACTTGGGAAGCTGAGGCAAGAGGATCACTTGAGTCCAGGAGTTTGAGGATGCCGTGAGCTATGATGAGGCTATTGCACTAGCTTGGGCAACAGAACAAGACCCGAGTCCCCCCCCCCCCAAAAAAAAATTACAAAATGTAAATATCACTTAATTTCATTCACTGTGGTCTTCTCCCATCAGGAAACAACCCTTGGAGTCTCCTTTGGCTTCTTTTTCTCCCAATCTATACCTCCTATCCAAGGAAATGGTTTTCAACTTCCCAAATGGTACCCTAACCTGCTCACTTCGCGCCACCCTGATTTCCTGTGCAAGGCACCTCTGTACATTTCTCCCTAGGCCTCCTCACTGGGCTCTCTGCTTCTTTCTTTGTTACCTACTTTCCGTTCTCTGTGCAGCAGGCAGAGGGGTCCTGTGAAAGCCTAAGCCAGATCCTGTCACTTTGCTCAAAACTGTCCAGTGGCTCCAGTCTCAGAGTAGAGGCTGAATCTGTCCCTGCTCCTACCTCTTCCATTCTGGCTTTCGTGCTGTGCCCTAAAGCCAACCTTCCCCATTCTTTCTACATGCTGTCCCTTCTCTCCTCTGACTGCAGTGCATCCCCCTGCATCCCTGCACAGCTAGAGGGCTTTGTTCATTCAGACCTATGCTCAGATGTAACCTTATCATAGGGATCTTTAATGAGCTACCTTCTTGGAAACCACTCTTTGCCCTTCAGGCTGGGCCAAGTGTCCCCTCTAGGCTCCCTCATTCCCACCTTGCCCACTCTTGGTCATTGCCTTCTGGGGAGAGGTCTGTGACCCCTACTGGACTATGAGCTCCTGAGGGCAGGACCATGCTGTCTCAGTCATAGGTGTGTCCCAAGACAGCTGAACATGGGCCATGCACAGAGCCAGTGCTTTCATGATAGGTATGGATAATCCGGATAAGGGAATCTTTGCATGCTTTCAACAAATATACTGAGCCCCTACCCCATGCCATTTGCCAGGGTGTCTCAGCCATCTCCTCTGATCTGCTATGTTAATTGGGGCTGGGAATGGAGTTGGGAAGTAATCAGGCACGCCCCTCTCCCAAAGGCTTACATCATGTGGTAGAACAGACAGCACATATATAAACAGTCACAACTGCATCTCCACTAAAATTAAGAAAAATTAGCCAGGCATTGTGGCAGTCATCTGTAGTCCTAGCTCCTCAGGAAAGGCAAGAGGCTGAGGTGAGAGGATCACTTGAACTCAAGAGTTGAAGGTTTCTGTGAGCTAGACCAATACCACAGCACTCTATCCTGGGCAGCAGAGTGAGATTCTATCTAAAAAAAAAAAAAAAAAACTGGGGGGGCAGCACCTGTGGCTCAGAGGAGTAGAGCGCAGGCCCCATATGCCAGAGGTGGTGGGGGGTGTGAACCCACCACCATTGGCATATGGGATTGGCACCCTACTCCTTTGAGCCATAGGCACCACCCTTTTTTTTTTTTGTAGAAAGTCTTCCTATGTTGATCAGGCTACTCTTGAAATCCTAGTCTCAAATAATCTTCTCACCTTGGCCTCTCAAAGTATTAGAATTACAGACATGAGCCACCACACCCAGCCACCATTTTTTAAGTGGTTGAAAAACTTTTTTGTGTGTGAAAATTATATACAGTGGAACCTCCACAGCTGACTACCTCCCTACAGATTAACCACCTCCTTAAGTTGACCTAATTTTCATAGACTGGACATGCATCACATGTATATGTCAGCACAGCAGGCCTACTTCCTTATGTTGACCACCTCCGTATGTTGACCAGTTATCGTCCTTTGGTTGGTCAACTTATAGAGGTCCCACTGTATTTAGTTTGCCGACCCATCCTATCGGTTGTCCTAAGAGAGATTCTATTTGGGCCACTTGTGGGAATGTCAAATCAGGAAGACTTGGCAGCTAGTTACGCAGAATGGGTGACAAGGTTCAGATTCCTGAGGGGGAGAGCTCTTTCTAACATTTTTTCCAAAGGACATGGAAGCATTATAATATGCCTCCTCCTTCCTACCATTAAAATTTAAAAATCTGGGTGGCACCTGTGGCTCATTGGGCAGGGCACAGGCCCCATATACCAAGGGTGGCGGGTTCAAACCCAACCCCAGCCAAACTGCAAACAAAAAATAGCCAGGAGTTGTGGCGGGCACCTGTAGTCCCAGCTAATGGGGAGGCTGAGACAAGAGAATGGCCTAAGCCCAGGAGTTGGAGGTTGCTGTGAGCTGTGACGGATCTGCACTCTACCAAGGGCAACAAAGTGAGACTCTGTCTCTAAAAAAAAAAAAAAAAAAAAAAATTTAAAATCATTTTGAATATACAAATATATGGCATAGAATTCAAATGTTGCAAAAAGGTGACATCTTTCTCTCTTCCCAAATAGAAATGCTAAATGACTTTTCTTTTTTTGCTCTTTCCATGGATACTATCAAATTGTTCCTCTTTGAGGCTATCCTCATTGATACTGCTAGCCACAAAGGATTTGAATTTCTATTTCTCCACGGCTTCACCAATACAATGCCTTATCAACCTTTTTGATTGTCCCTAATTTGCGAGGTCAAGAATGCTATTGCATTGTAATTTTAATTTGCATTTTGCTGGTTCTTGGGGACATTAGAATATTTCATAGCCATCTTTATTCTCCTTTCCCTCTATGGAACTTGTTTATTAGCAGTTCAGAGGACATTTAGTAATTTATGGATACTTTAAAAAACAAAACAATAGGCTTGGCGCCTGTGGCTCAAGTAGCTAAGGCGCCAGCCACCTACACCCAAGGTGGCGGGGTCGCATGCAGCCCGGTCCGCCAAACAGCAAAACTTTTTTTTTTGAAACAGAGCCTCAAGCTGTAGCCCTGGGTAGAGTGCTGTGCCTCTCACAGCTCACAGCAACGTCCAACTCCTGTGCTCAAGCGATTCTCCTGCTTCCGCCTCCCAAGTAGCTGGGACCACAGGTGCCCACCACAACGCCCAGCTATTATTTTGGTTGCAGCCATCGTTGTTGTTTGGCGGACCCGGGCTGGGGATTTGAACCCGCCACCTTAGGTGTATGTGACTGGCGCCTTAGCTGCTTGAGCCACAGGCGCCGAGCCTAAACATTTATTTATTTATTTATTTATTTATTTATTTATTTATTTATTTATTTATTTATTTATTTTGCAGTTTTTGGCTGGGGCTGGGTTTGAACCCGCCACCTCGGTATGTGGGGCTGGTGCCTTACTCCTCTGAGCCACAGGCGCCACCTTCTTTTTTTTTTTTTTAAGATGGAGTCTTGCTTTGTCATTCTGGGTAGAGTCCTGTAGCATCATCATAGCTCATAGCAACCTCAAGTTTTTAGGCTTGAGTGGTCCCCTTGCTTTAGTTTTTCTATATTTAGTAGAAACAGGGTCCAGCTCTTACTTGGGGTGGTCTCAAATTCCTGAGCTCAAGCAATCCACCCACCTCAGCTTCCCAGAGTGCTAGGATTACAGGCATGAGCCACCACACCTGTCCAACAAAACTTTACTGAGTTGTATTTCACATGCCATACCCACCAGGGGAGACATTTTGGGTTGTCACAGGTCAAGAGTGGATGCTATTGGCATTTAGAAGGTAGAGGCCGGGGATGCTGCTAAAGCCCTACACCAGTGCAGTGGACAGCCCTGCACAACACAGTAAAGAATTATCCAGTCCCAAATGTCACTAGTGTCCAGAGTGAGAAAGAAATACTGTTCCACAACCTCGGCCTATGTCTCTGCAGGGTTCAATCTTGCAAGGAGTTCACAGTTGAGCTGTAGAGATAGGAAAAGCCTAACAATAAAAATGACAGCTGTCAAGAAAACAAAACCAAAAAAAAGGGAAAAAAAGATCAATTTTATTTATTTATTTTTTTGAGACAGAGTCTCACTTTGTCACCTTCAGTAGAGTGCTGAGGCATCATAGCTCACAGCAATCTCAAACTCTTGGGCTCAACTGATTCACTTATCTCAGCCTCCCAAGTAGCTGAGACACACACAGCTACCACAAAACCTGGCAATTTTTAGAGACAAGGTCTCACACTTGCTCAGGCTGGTCTGGAACCTATGAGGTCAGGCACTCCACCTGCCTTGGCCTACCAAAGTGCTAGGATTATAGGTGTGAGCCAAAAAGGGCAATTGTAATCATCTGTTTTCTGTGTCTGGCCCCAGGCTTCTGGGTGCCCAACACTTGTCAGTCACCTCAGTTAATCGTCCCGAGGTTTAGGAAGAGACTTGAGCCACAGATGTGACAGGTGCAGCCTCAGCCTCATGAAACCAAGCTCCTCCTCTCTCAGTTCTACCCACAAGGCCAGTGTTTCTCTATGTTTGTTCAACATCATAGCATCATGCTTAATATGTTCCAGGCATGTACTAAACATTATATGTTGGTTAGTTCATTCAGTTCTTCTGCCAATCCTGTGAGGCAGGGAAACAGGCACAGAGCAGTTAAGTAGTTTATCCCAAGTCACACAGAAATTCAGCAGTAAACAGCATGGAGAATCCATTATGTGTCAGTCCTGTCCTACATAGAGTGGAAGGGGAAACTGTTGATTGAGGTCACCCAGCTAAAGTGGGCCACTCCATTCAAGAGTGGAGCAAGAGCAGTGTTTACTGAGCCTGGGTTTTATGGCATGCAGTGTTCTAGGAGCTGGGGGGTCCGGCAGTGGCAAAAGCAAGGTGGTTGCCTTGGTGCTAGCTGACTGAGGGAGAGGGGATACCACCATCTACAGGGACTCACTAGGGCAGAAGCCTGAGAAGGATTGGCTAGTCATCATGCCTGAGGACCAGCAAGGAGGCCAGCATGGCTTGGGGAAGAGAGCCAGCATATAGTTCCCCAAGAGGGTGCTGTCAGGACCCAGAGCTTGCAGGGCCTTGAAGGCTGTGGTAAGGACTTTGGTTTTGTCTCTGAGCAAAACAGAAGCCTCAGGAGGGCTCTGAACAGAGGAGGTATGTGATCTGACTCAGGTGTTAACAAGGGCTCTGGCCAGGGGTGGGATGCAAACTAGGGGTGAAGGTAGAAGCAGCAAACCCAGTGAGGAGTTGAGTACATTAATCTAGGCAGGAAGTGACATGGCTGCACCAGGATGTTGGCAGTGTGTGGGTGTGAAGTATTAGGATATGAATAAATATATATCTATATACAGTGTGTATAGGTTCCTCTTAGCCTTTCTTCGTCTTTTTGTCTTTTATGACCTTTACATTTTTGAAGAATCTGGGTTTTATTTATTGTTTGTTTTGTAGAATGTCCCTCAATTTGAGTTTCCCCCAGATAATCCATTTTGGCAGAAATACCATAAAGTGGTGCCCTTTCTCAGCATCCGTTTACTGGAGATGCTGGCTTTGATCAGTAAGTTAAGGGTGTTTACCAGGTTTCTCCACTATAAATTACTGTTTACCCTTTATAGGGAATAAATACCGTGGAGGAGGTACTTTAGGACTATATAGAAACTGTATTTCTCATCAAACTTCCATCCACAACTTTTTATTTTATTTCTTTTTTGAGATAATGTTTCATTATGTGTAGAGTGCTGTGACATCACAGCTCCCAGCAAACTCCAACTCTTGGGCTTAAGTCCCAAGTAGCTGGGACTACAGGCACCAGTCACAATATCCAGCTATTTTTTTTGTTGTAGTTGTCATTGTTGTTTAGCAGGTCTGGGCTGGGATTGAACCCACCAGCCTCAGTGTATGTGGCTAGCACCCTAACCACTAACCCGTGGGCAAGGAACTAGCTATCCACAAATTTTTACATCAGTTCATAACTTTGCGACTCTTTTATTCCTTTTACATTATTTACTTGCTATTCTATAGTAAGACTTTTCCCTTCTCCTTTCTGTACTTATGTATTCATTTGTTTTTAATTAGTATGGTCTCGGGATTTCTCCTTTATCCATTGAGTTATAATCTGTAATTTATCATTATTTTATTATTCAAATCATTCCAGATTTGGTCAGTGGAAACCCTTTCAAGGCCTTTCAAGGTGGCTCCTATGTGAGACTCTATTTGGAAGAGTCTAAGGGATTGGATGGGCTGTGTATGTGAGAGAGAGGAGGCTAGGTTCCTTTTGGCAAATATTTATTGCTGGGAACTGAGGATAAATCTTTGATAAAAGCAGACACAAGTTCCTGCCTACACAAGGCTCATGGCCTTTGCTTTTTTTTTTTTTTTTTTCCCTGAAGCAGTTTCACTTTATTACCCTCAGTAGAGTACAATGGCATCATAGCTCACAGAAACCTCAAATTCTTGGGCTTGAGCACTCCTCTTGCCTCAGCCTTCTAAGCAGCTGGGAATAAAGGCATCACTTCGCTAGTTTTTCTTATTTATTTATTTATATTTTATTTTTATTTTTTTGAGACAGAATCTCACTATGTCACCCTCAGTAGAGTGCTGTGACATCATAGCTCACAGCAACCTCAAACTCTTGGGCTCTAGCAATTCTCTTGCCTCAGCCTCCCAAGTAGCTGGGACTATAGGCACCCCACCATAACCCACGGCTCTTTTTTGGTTGTAGTTGTCGTTGTTTGGCAGGCCCGGGCGAGATTCAAACCCGCCAGCCCTGGTGTATGTGGCTGGTGCCCTAGCTGCTGAGCTACAGGAGCCAAGCCAGTTTTTCTATTTTTAGTAGATAAAATAGTTAGGGTTTCACTCTTGCTAAGCCTCGTCTTGAACTCCTAAGCTCAAGCAATCCACCTGCCTTGGCCTCCCAGAGTGCTAGGATTACAGGCACTACCCAGTACACTGGCCTGTGGGTGGCACTTTGTTTTTGGCCTAAGCCACTGGGGGAGGGATGGGGCCTATTTTTAGGAGGAAGAAACAGAGTTTCTGCCTGATTTTCGCCGGAATCAGGTTAAGTGGAGATGACTGATAGATCAGATTTTGCTCCCACACCTCTCTCTTTAGTCCCTTCCCCATTTAATGGCTTCCTATTCTTTTTCTTCACTCAACAGCAGGACAATGCAGACTCCTCTCACCATTCCTGTGCCTGTGCTCCGGCTTCCCCGGGGCCCTGATGGCTTGAGCCGTGGCTTTGCCCCTGATGGACGCAGGGCCCCCTTGAAACCCAAGATTCCTGAAATCCAGGAGTGTCCCATAGTTCAAGAATCTCTGGAATCCCAGGAACAGCAGGCCCGAGCTATTCTTCGGGAGCGCTACCTCCGCAGCCTGCTGGCTATGGTGGGTTGTCAGGTGAGCTTCACATTGCACGAGGGTGTGCATGTGGCTGCCCACTTTGGAGCTACCGACCTGGACGTAGCCAACTTCTATGTGTCACAGCTGCAGACTCCCATAGGTGTGCAAGCTGAGGCGCTGCTCCGATGTAGTGACATTATTTCATACACCTTCAAGCCATAAAGATTATTATTGTGTTCACCTGTCTGCCTCAAGATCCTAAGCCTCTAAATGTTCCTGCACCAGGAACTCTGGGCCCTGTAGAGTTCTGCGCTCCCCTGGAATTTTTGAGCCAAGTAACTTTGGATTCCTGAGACCTCAAGGAACTAGTCAGCAAAAATCTGTGACTCTGGGAATTCTAGATCCCGTTAAAAGGAATGCTCTACCTCTCAGAACTCCGAACGCTACAGAAACATGGGCCTGATGCCATTTCCTGAAGACTGGGAATCTGGGGTTTGCGGGTGGAAGAATCCTGGAAGGCAGATTGGAAAGACATTGCTTATTGAGGAGATTGCAAAGACCAACCCCCCTGAATATACTCCCCAATGCCCCCCTCCTGCTAAAGAATCAATTATCCCAGGAAAATTCCTCTCATGTTTTTTTGTTGCTTTTTTTTTCTTTAAATATACCCAAGAGGATGGAATCATATTTATCCGCTGGTAGAGGGGTTATCCAAGGGTTGAATCCAGTGGCGCTGGGACAAGTAGGACAGAAGCCCAGAGAAAGGTAGACAGCCGCTAGTCCGGGATTGGCTGGAGTCAACCTGCATACCAGAACTGGGAGATACCAACAAAAATTTATTTTGGGTGGGTGGGTACATGCCCTTACAAGGCCAGGGGCGTGGCTCCCACTGGCTCATGTGGTCGCGCAACGGCTCCCCTCCCGCTTCGGTTTTTCTGGGTGGTGAAGGCTGCGCAGGAGAGATAACGGTTCCACTTTCCTCTCAGGGCTGAATGGTCGGGCCCTGTGCGGCGGAGCTGCTGAGAAAGGGCTGAGGATTAGTGATTAGGGTGAGGCTTCACCCTTTCTCCGTTTGCTCTAGCCTCGTAGCGTGGCTGTCTACGTCACTAGCTTCATTTAACCCCTTATTACTAGTAATCTTTCAGCAGATCGTTTAAAAAGGAAGTAGTTTCTGCCCCCTTTAATAGTCCCTTGAAGTTCAGAATATAAGTGAAGTCTTCCATTAAGGAAAGACGAGGTTTCCTCTCAGTGGCGAAAGTGCGGCGTCTGATGCTGTTGAATGGGGCAGGAGCTTAGTCTTAGCTGTCATCTGCCCATTCACAATGCCACCTCTGACGGGTCAGCGGTCTAACTCTCGTGTTGTCTTGGCAACACCGTGGCTCGCTCCGCCCCATGTCCCCAGTTACGGGTTCAGTCCCGCCCCTTTCAGGGTGCTGGGTGGGCTGGGAAGGTGTGGCGAAAGTGCGCAGGCTAATGTTAAGCATTCGAAGGAGGCTCGGGGGTGCGTGGCTCGAGCACGCGCTGGTACGTTCCGGCCTTGGTGATCTGCCGTCATCACCCCGTGTTTTGGTTGGCAGATTCGTCTCTCGTCTTCGGCATTTTTCCTTCCAGTTTTTTACCCATCGAGGGTTCTTATTTATTTTAATATTGTAATTTAGATAAATTTACATTTTATGCAACGCTACCCAGATACAGAGAACTATTGATGTACCTGCACTCTACAAATGGAAGACTAGAGATTAGCAGAGGTGCCGAGGCTTCGTCTCCAGGCAGAGTCCCTCTCTCAGCATCCATCCCCTGCACTCATACATTCAACTCAACTTCTCTCGCCTTTCCTTCCATTTCCCTATCCTTTTACCTCTCCTCAGTAGTTAACCTAGCGTCAGGTGTTTTCGTTTCTATCCTCTCTACTCACTTTTCCATTACCTGGGTTTGTGACGAATGTGTGCGAGCCTGAAGAACAGGTACCCAGATTGAGGCCGGGGGCGGGGACACGGAAGATTGGGGGGCGGCTCAGGTTGGCGCTTGCGCGCTGCTCTGGGAGACGGCGTCCACCTGGCCCCTCCCCTCGTGTTCTGCAGTTCTGGTTCTGCAGATTCGCTGCTCACGTTTCTTTTTATCGCGGCTCTTCCTGCTCTTTGTGTCCCCCTTCATATCACTCGTGAGATAACGCAACCTAAAAACAACTTAAATCGATTTTATGTTTCTCTTACTGCGCGGCGACCTCGCCGGCCATTAGCGAAAGTGCAGCTGCGAACGAGCAGCTGCGCGCGGGGCTCGGCGGAGGCGCGCTTGGGCTCCGGGCGGCGACGACTACGACGACTGGGACAGCGGACGGAGGCGGCGCCTTAAGCAGCGGCGGAGCTCATGCCCTGGGACGGCGGGCGGGTCCGGAGAGACAAGTCCGGGGCCCGGGGCATGTCCCCAGGGCCCCGGTGAGGAGGCGGCGGCGGCGGCGGTGGAGGCTATGGAGATCCCGCCGCAGGAGGCGCCGCCCGGACCGGGTGCGGACTGCGACGCCGACGAGGCCCCCGCCGAGGCCGGGTCTTCTAGCCCTGCATCGCCCCCCGCCGACGGGCGCCTTAAGGCTGCAGCCAAGCGCGTTACATTCCCGTCGGATGAGGATATAGTGTCTGGAGCAGTGGAGCCCAAAGACCCCTGGAGACATGGTACCTGCGGCGATGTCGCGGGGGCGGGTTCGAAGGGACCTGGGAATCGGGAAGGATCGGTCAGGGCCCGGCTCGGAGTTGCAGCTCAATAAATTGCACCTAATGATGATTTCAGGAGAAAGTCGTTAGTTTAGTTTTAGAGTTGGGCGGAGTGACAAGTATCTGGTTTATGTCCTTCCCCCAAACGCTTAGGATTATTATTTTAGGATTCAACAGTGAACAATTCTTAAATCCTAAAAACAATTAATGAAAGTTTGGTGGCTTGTGAGATTGGGAGGGGTGGCAGCCTTTGAGTTCATAGTTCTCCGAGAGAAAGAGCGTTCGGGAGGAAGAGGGATCAACATTGGTGCTGGAAGGGCCGTTGGAGAGTTTGAGGGGCGCATGGGGGTGGAAGGAAGTTAAATTGCTGGTCTGCAAGCTTAGGGGTAAAGAGTGATCGTGTTGGTTACTTTCTTGGCTGAAGAGGAAGAGGAGAGTAAACCTGTACTGTGGCTGAAAAGAAATTGGTAAAAGGGAGTAAAGGTAAATCCTCAGAAAAGGAGCAGAGCTAACGGTCAATTTGTATCTTGGTGAGGGAGTTAAAAGCAGTGTTATATCTTGGTATTAAGAAGAAAGGGCACTGCATGCCACTGTCTCCTCACAAAAAGGGAAGGAGAAAGAAAGTTGTCAATATTTCAGGAGCAGAGGAAGTTTGGGGCCTGGCAATGAAAGAGTTTTCTCTTTCCTTCCTGAGAAGGAGCTGGGGAAAGTTACCAAGTCAAGAATTGGAGTTTCTGGTCAGCATTTGAGAGTATTGAAGAAGTTTAGTGGCTTGAGGTGTTGGGAGAGAGGTCAAGTCCGTGGACTTTAGGCCCATTAGAGAAGGCTATGTCAGTGCTGAAGCTGAAAAGGCAGCTGAAGGGATGGGGGCTGGCAAGGTGGAAAGTCACTTGGCAAATAGAGAGTTGTCAGTCTGTCATTCTTGCTGGGGAACCTGTGAAGAGAGGGATCAGACTGGCCATAGTTTAGTAAATTGGTTGCGGGTCCCTGGGGAAAGAGGAAAAACTGTTGCCACTTTGTGGTCAATAGAAGAATTGTTAGCTCTGATGTGAGGGTGAGAAACAATATCTGGAAACAGAATACATGGGGAGCCCGTCATAAATGCCAGTTTGGTGAGTTATTGTTAAAGAGACAGGGGTGGCCATCTCGATGGCTCACACTTGTAATCCTAACAGTCTGGGAGGCTTATTAGTTATTGTTAGGCCCACAAACCAACTGCTATCTCCACCTCTCTCCTGGAAGCTTACTGTTACTGTTAAAGAGACAGGGGTGGTTGTCTCGGTGGCTCTCGCCTATAATCCTAACACTCTGGGAGGCCGAGACAGGTGGATTGCCTTAGCTCATGAATTTGAGACCAGCCTGAGCCAGAGCGAGACCTCTAAAAAAAATAGCCAGGCGTTGTGGTGGGCATCTGCAGTCCCAGCTACTTGGGAGGCTGAGGCAAGAGAATCACTTGAGCCCAAGAGTTTGAGGTTCCTGCAAGCTATGGTGCCATGGCACCGAGGGTGGCAAAGTGAGACTCTTGTCTAAAAAAAAAAAAAAATAAATAAATAAATAAATAAAGAGACAGGGGTTAATTGACTTCTGGCATCTGGAGCCATCCAAGCCCTTAGGCTGTAGGCCCCAGGGACAAGTGATCAGTTTTGGATTGTATGGCTTGGGGAAATGGGGCTGAAAGAAGGGAAGAGTGAGAATGGGCCCTGGCTGTATTGCATGGTATCCAGTCCTGGGAGTTCAGAGACAGGAATGGGAAAGACCCGGAGAGAGAGAGGAAGGTGGTCAAGAGCAGAGGTCCCAGGTCAAATCCTGACTTTGCCACTTACCTGCTTGGTAATCTCAGGATGGTTACCTACACTCCTGCCACAGGTTTAGGAGAGAACCTGATAAAATCATGTATGAAAAGCGATTGGCTAGGGTGAGCCTACATGAAGTCCAGTTGCTGTTATCAAGGTAGCATTGTTCATTTCAAGGGCTGGTATAGGGGACTTAGTTCATGGCATAGGCCCTAGACCTGCTTCAGAAGCTTCCAGGAGAGGGGAGGAGATGGCACTTGATTTGTGGGCCTAAGGTGAGGGAAAGGGAAGATGGTCAGTTAGTGGGCTGAAGAGTCAGTGGTGAGGGCACTGGCACAAGTGGCTTTGAGTAAGCAATTTTCTCTTTAAGCCTCCTGGGTTTTTTCCTATCCAAATAGGGGTGCTAATTTCTACTTTGGGATAGTTGTGAGGATTAAACGAGATAGTGGTTGTAAAGTTCTGCCACATAAACAGCAACTGTTCTTTAGAGAAATTGGGGGTTTTGTTTTCCGTGGGTAGTTTTGGAGAGGCAGTGACAGAATTTGAGGGGAAGGAATAATGTCCATTAAGAAAATGGGTCCCGGCTTGGCACCTGTGGCTCAAGTGGCTAAGGTGCCAGCCACATTCACCTAAGGTGGCGGGTTCGAATCCAGCCTGGGCCCGCCAAAACAACGATGGCTGCAACCAAAAAATAGCCAGGCACTATGGCAGGCGCCTGTTGTCCCAGCTACTTGGGAGGCTGAGGCAGGAGACTCTTGAGCCCAGGAGTTGGAGGTTGCTGTGAGCTGTAATGCCATGGCATTCTACCTAGGGGGATAGCTTGAGGCTCTGTCTCAAAAAAAAGAAAAGAAAAAGGGTCCTGGGTGGCGCCTGTGGCTCAGTGAGTAGGGTGCTGGCCCCCAATACCGAGGGTGGTGGGTTCAAACCCACCCCTGCCAAACTGCAACAAAAAATAGTCAGGCATTGTGGCGGGCACCTATAGTCCCAGCTACTCAGGAGGCTGAGGCAAGAGAATTGCCTAAGCCCAGGATTTGGGCATTGCTGTGAGCTGTGACACCACAGCACTGTCCCAAGGGCGATAAAGTAAGACTCTGTCTCTGAAAAAAAAGGGTCCTGGCTCCGCGCCTGTAGCTCAAGCAGCTAAGGTGCTAGCCACATACACCAGAGCTAGTGGGTTCGAATCCAGCCCGGACCTGCCAAACAACAATGATAACTACAACCGAAAAATAGCCAGGCATTGTGGTGGGTGCCTGTAGTCCCAGCTACGTGGGAGGCTGAGGCAGGAGACTCGCTTGAGCCCAGGAGTTGGAGGTTGCTGTGAGCTGTGATGCCATGGCACTCTACCCAGGGTGACAGCTTGAGGCTCTGTCTCAAAAAAAGAAAAAGTGTCCTTTAGAGTCTGGAGGAGTTGCTGGTTGGTGTGCCTGGGTAAGGGGTAGTGGTGGTGACACCTTACAGGTTGGACAGGTCTGTCATTCACAGCTGTTTAGAGTGTGGCAGTAAGGACTAGTTAGGACACACACTCTGGAGGAGGTGGTGGTAGGTCTGAGGTAGAGAGGTGATGACATAGACTGGGCTGGAAACAGTTGGTTCATCTTGGCTGGGGCGAGGGCTTGAGGAGTTGGCCTGGCAGTGGGGAGTTGGGTGATTTGGGGCCTGGGCAGGGAAGGAGTCATTTGGTAAAGTTGTCAAGTTTGGACAATGGGATTTGCAGGACAAAAGAACCAAGGGCCTGTGAATGCCAAGGAGCCAGTAATAAACTCTGTGGCTGGGAGGACAGTGGAGGTGGTAACTGGCCTTGGGGTGCAGGAGGTGGAGGGTTCACCAGAGTATAGAAGAGGAATCATGGTACAGAAAATTGGTCCAAAGGGCTACCAAGTTGAGAGGCCAGAGGTCTTGGGTTGCAGGGAGGTATTGGTTGGGCTTGGCACAGAGGTGGGAGATATGTAGGCATTGCTTTATAAGCCATGGTGAGACACAGGAGGTGTCATTTGAGCTGTGGATCTAGTGGGAAGGGTGATGGAGGAGTCCCTCTGGTAGCCCCTGGTTGGCATGACCCCAAGGCCAAGGGGTGATAGAAGATCTGGCGGATCTGAATTGGGAGAGACTTTGTCATCCAGAAGCTGCCCTGCCGTAGTAAAGATGGAGAAAGTGCCTAGGCTGGAGGTACAGGAGAGCCCCAGGGCTAGGAGAAAGCAGCTCTGGAGGAACCGGGGCACCCCCAGCACAACTTCGCCCCTGTAGGAGGGAACAGCTAGGGACTGAAACTAGGAGGGCCCAGCTGGATGGAACCTCTGAATTATCTTCCTGAGGGCAAGAGCAAGGGTGAGAGTAGGGGGATTGCTGGAGCTGAGATGATCTGGGTGGGGGGAGGTTGTGAGGGAGGGTCTTAGGCATATAGCTGTTTGACCCATCACGGGGGGCCTTCCTCACACTGCTGCAGGCACTGCTTATTTTCCTTGGTGCACCAGTGGCGATCTGATGTTATGTTACCTATTTGCTTTCTTGGTGATGTTCTCTCCCTGACAGGAGTGGGGGAGAATACACACTGGGTCTGTTCTCTTTTCCACTTTCCCTGTCACCTTCAGGAACACTCAAGGATGGTTGTTGAATGAGTGCTGTAGGTGTGTGAGACTGGGCCGTATCTGGGAGCCATCTAGCAGTGTCCTCTGAGGGAGCTGAGCAGCCTGAAATGGGGGAGGAGGTTTCCAGGCCAGCTGTGGCCTCCACCAAACAGAAGTTCTTGCAGAGCATACTTGGTTTCCTTATCTGTAAAACAGAGACAGTGGTCCCTCCCTGCAGACTCCCCAGCATGTGTGAGAGTGGGGGATGAAAGGTGGGGGTGGGTCTCCACAGCCAGCCAGAGCCAGGAGTGCGTGGATGGGAAGTGCAGCCAGGGGAGGAGGCAGGGTGGAAATCGTGAGTGGAAGAGGCTGCTTTGGTACTGCCAGGCTGGCCACGTGGGAGCTAGCCGGCTGCACACAGCCCCATCATATGGTGGTAGACCCTATGCGCCCAGCTCTCAGGGCCAGGATTGGCCTTATACCAGGATCCCTTTCAGACTAAACTGCAAGAATGACCCGAGCTCGGCTGCTCTCCCTAGTCCCAGCTGAACTCTGTGGGGTTTGGGAGGCAGGTGTGAGAGAGGACTTGTGATCCAGAGCACATGACACCAGCCACAGGCTAGGAGGCTTTTCTCCCTCTGCTCTAGTCTTGCCAGTGACTCACTCCCTACCCCCTTAACCGCCAGTCCTAAGGCATGGGGGGTGGGGTGCCCATCAGGAAACTCATTGTGTAAAGTGGAGATGTCTGCAGGGTCAAGGGGGCCTAAACATAAACATCTCTGGTTACTCGAGCTTTGGGGGCTGGAGGGGTTGTTGGAGGCTTGATGTTCTTTCTTTTTTTTGTATTTTTAATAAAGATGAGTTCTTGCTACATTGCTCAGGCTGACCTCAACCTCCCAGTGTCAAGTGATCTTCCTGTGTCAGCCTCTTGAGTAGCTGGGACT
>CAUYQV010192663.1:0-18111 GCA_963574575.1 Galagoides demidoff | reverse complement strand
TTTTTTTTGAGACAGAGCCTCAAACTATCCCCCTGGGTAGAGTGCCATGGCATTACAGCTCACAGTAACCTCCAACTCCTGGGCTCAAGCGAGTCTCCTGCCTCAGCCTCCCAAGTAGCTGGAACCATAGGCGCCTGCCACAACGCCTGGCTATTTTTTTTTGTTGCAGCCGTCATTGTTGTTTTGGGGGGCCCAGGCTGGATTTGAACCTGTCACCTTAGGTGTATGTGGCTGGCGCCTTAGCCACTTGAGCCACAGACGCCGAGCCTGTTACCTAATTTTTTAAATTATTGTCACTCTCCTTCACTGAACTTTTAAGTTTCAAGAAGGTAGGATTATTTATCTATTCTAATTAATTTGTTTATTTTTCTTTATTTTTCCCATCATTACTAAGTAGCTGACAAGAACTAAGTATTATTTTATTTAGTGATTAATTGCAGTACCAAGTAGTCTTTTTTAGTTATATTTCCTTACGCAAGCAATTTTCAGTTTGCTTACCATTTCTGATTGAAATTTTAGGACACATTTAGAAAGTGCTATTTCTGACTATCTGCTCTGCATGAGAGACTATCTAAAAATGGACATACCACTTTTACTAACTTCTTTTTTATGACAGACAGTCTTAACAATCAGTGTGTTAAAATTGTAGAAAAGGCACCACCTCTAACGACTATGCTTTTACTATTGTCCATCTACTTGCCATCTTAATTCTCATTTGTCTGGGATTCTAGGTTACAAATCATCTAACCTGTGAACATGGAAGGTGATGCTGCACGCTCTTCAAAATTCACTGATAACAGCCTGAGTTAGTCCTTCATGGGTCATCTGCTTTTTTCTTAATGGCTTTTAGGGTCTATTCTTGTTTGTTTTTCTTGGTGTTTTGCAATTCCTAATATATGTCTAGGTGTAGCTTTTTTTTCCATTCATGCTTTAATCAATGGATGCTTTGTTCAGAGGAGTCATGTCCTTCATTCCTAGAAAAGTATCCGGTATTATTTTCTTAGTAACTTTTCCCCTTCTCTCTCTCTTTTTTTCTTGTTCTTTCTTTCTGTAACTTCTATTATTCTGTGATGGATTACAGGGACTGACCATCTAAAGTCTCATCTTTTCAGTGATACTTTATGTTCCTTTTTGAATCTATTTCTTGGCAGTGCTCTCAACTCCCCAAACAAAAGAAAAAAGATTCATAGGAAGGTTGAAATATAAAATTATGTTCTTATTTTACAAAAGTATCCTCTGTGGTTTCTGTTTGTCGTATGTTTGTTTATTTTAAGCAGAAGAGGGCAGAGTTTAAGAGTATAGTTTCTGGAGCCAGACTGAGTTTGAATTCTTATCACCCACATCTCTGTGACTTTGAGCAGTTTAAAATTCTGTTTCTGTTCTCCTCTGAAAGAGATAATAATAGTATGCCTATCTCTGAATTCTGAGGATTAAATAAATTAATAAATGTAAGACATAACTGGAATGTAGTAGGCCTTATATGTATTTGCCATTATCATTATTACAATGATTATCATGTTTTTTGAGACAAAGTCTTACTCTGTTGCCCCAACTAGAGTGCAATGGCACCATCATAGCTCACTGCAACCTCAAACTCCTTGGTTCACACAGTCCTCCCTCCTCAGCTTCCTAAGCATAGGCATGCACTACCACACTTGACTAATTTTTTAGTAGAGATGGTCTCTCTATTGTTTAGGTTGCTCTCAAACTCCTGACCGCAAACAGTCTTCCTGCCTGGGCCTCCCAGAGTGCTAGGATTACAGGTGTGAGCCAGTGTGCCAGGGCCCATCTTCATTATTTTATACATATGATATTTTCTCACTATGCCTAAAGATACTAGAGTCCTTTTTAAAAATTATTATTCGTACACTTTTTAAAGTTCATTTTTTCCCCCTAAATAAAACATTTCTCCCAGTTCACCTTCTTTTTCTGCTGTCTTTCTTGAACTATCAGGCAATCCTTAGTTATAGGTTCTTATTTATCAGTGAGGCAATAAACAACTGAATGGAAAGTTTATACACAAAGTCAGCCTTTCCTGTTCAGCCTTAGGGTGCTTGGGCCAGGGAACTAGCCATAACAGACATAGAGAGTACCCTTCAGGCTAGACACTGTAGGAGACTGAGGGCCAGGCTTATAGAAATGGTCACCGGTACCTGAGGGAGGCTCTTGGAGCAAAACAATCTCCTAGCTAGCATGGAGATGTTTTGCTGCCTGGAGACAAGCACTCAAGCAACTGCATACGTTAATGAGATAAGATGACCACTTCTTACCAACAGAGTAGGAGTCGAGCCCGTGGGGAAAGAGCACATAGCTATCTATCATTAAGCAAGTGATCCTAGTACATGGGCCCCCACACCTATTGTATAATGCTTCAATAAAAGACATAACAGAGGTTGCTTGGGGTTCTCCCTGGAATATTGGGAAGCCCACCTCTTGCAGGCATGTACCTTCAATCATGTCCTGGCTGTTTTTATTCATGCAGGGATGGGGTGTCCACAGCCGGCACCAACAAGACACCAAAACTGTTATTTGCTTAAGGATTGATTTCTTCCAAGAGGAACCCTTTAAATTTTTCCTTGGGAAATAAATGCCTTATTCCAATGGGTGGAGATGTTGTTGCTTTCAAAAACATACAGTTTAATCTTTCCCTTTTTGACCCCACTTCTCACTATTGCTCTCTTCCCAAGCATCTCTGAGTCCCTGAACCTCTCTGTGGTTCTACAGATGGATAGGTCCTATCTACCCTAGACCTAGGCTTCCTGTGCCCATTTCAGCAGTTCTTCTCTACTTTCCTGCTCACATTAATATATTGAAATGTCTCATCTGTTAATGACCAATCCTCTGTCTATTCTGTTATAATTTATTTTTTATTTATGTACTATCATTCAGATGGGTCTTTTAAAAAGTAAAAACATGTGGTCTACCTGAAAAATTTAATTAAAATCATTGAAAGTTTGTAAGCAGAAGAATGACCAGATCAGATGGTACTTTGCAGCAATCACTCTAAATAGAATTTTAATTATAGCAGCATAAACTAACAGACTAGGGTTCCATGCATATAATTATATGATGCTTAGAACACCTCATAAAAGCTATTTATTAAAATAATGACATGATTAGTATATTCTTATAAAAAAAACAAGTGGATTAATACTTAACGGAATGCAGTCACCTAGGAACAAGTTAAATACAGTATTTTCTCATATTAAATCAAAATGTAATTATTTCTCAGGCCAAAACCAAAGAGACTTTCTTCAGAAATAATGTAATCCCTACCTACTCTACCAGTGATTTCCAGCTATTACTTGATTCCAGCCCATGTCTTATCCTTGAATATAAAAGTTACTTTGCATTGAATAGCAATAAATTAGTCTTAAACCAACATTGGGTTTCTAGAAATTTGTAGTCTTTTATTTACAGTTAGTTAATTGCAATGAGGATCAAAATACTATCTCATAGGGTAGCAGTGATAACTAAAATGAGATAAAATATATAATGTTCGTTTTTGCTCTTCTTTCTTTGTACAATCTACCCATTTTTAAAGCACTTCTGAATATTTCCATAACTACAGCAAATTCTCTAAGCAATATACTCTAACCTGTATTTATATGAAAATTTTAGTGCTTTAAAAGGAAGCCATTGCCAACTAATGGAATGTTACATGAAGAAAGTATTTTTCCTGCTTTCTCAACCCTTAAGAAAGACTTTGCAGTCTTAAGCATCTCCTTTGTATACTTGATTAAAAGATATTTGAAAGCTTTAGTGCCATTAAAGAAAACATACATTGATTATATCCAGTTGTATAGATCTTTTGATAATATGGATAATCTCTTATCAAAGTACTGTCTCTATAAATCCTAGTCATTTAAATGTGACTTTTCAGTGTTACCTATTGTAATTGTAGAACTGACATGTGTGTGATTGCCCTTTATTTATTTCATTTCAAATAGATTAAGAAAAATGCACTTAGACAAGTTATTCTGGTTTCTACCTCCCTTAAAAAGAGCTATATATAAGCGCTATACATGATAGCAGTTTTATTATAGATTATTACAGACTCTAATTCTGCTGAAAAACACATTTATTTCCTGTCCTTCACATTAAACACTGAGAGCAGTGGTTCTCAACCTGTGGGTCACAACCCACGGGAACTGTATTAAAGGGCTGCTGCATTAGGAAGATTGAAAACCACTGACTTAGAGAAAAGGTAAGGAGAAATTTTAAATCCATAACCTAAAAAAGTCAGTAGATTTCAAGGAAAATAACAAAATTAGACTAAAGACCATTCCAGTCTCCTGGTCTCCATATATCTAGAACTATATGATTATGGCAAAAAGAAATTGTAAAAGCAGCATGCATTTTTCATAATTAAAATACATTGTAAACCCTCTGTGTCTCTTTCATATCAATAAAAAGAGTGTAATTTCAAAAATTATCATATTTATTTTCCTTTATTTTAAGTGAAAGCTATAGTTTGATTGCTATTATAAAATTTCCCCCTAAATTGCATATTTTTTAATTAACAATACATTTGTTTTTAGTGTATGTTCTTCTTATCTGCTCCTTACCATTCAGTATGCAAATACACATGAGAGAGCAGTAAAAACAAAAACCTTTCAGTAAGTAAATAACACTCCTGAAATGTGTTTTTCAGTTTGCATAATAGATGAGAAGTTCATTTTTAGGATATCTTCTATTATATGTAAAAATTAGCATTTTAAAAATCATGGTATGCTGTTCTTTTCATAATGTGAATATTGTTATGATTTTGGAATGGCTACATAGAAATCTTCCTGCTTTTTTTTTTTACTATTCACAGTATTCGAAGTAGTTCATGTGACCTAGATATTAAAAATCTAGGTGGAGTGTGCTGCATTGCTGATATTTACTGTGAAACTGCAGAAACATTCCAAAATGCTAGAATTATAGGGTGTACACTATTTAATATTGCTAGTGTTCTTAAAGGTCTCTGATAATCTAGATAATCATTTTTAAGCTGTTATGAATGCATTGTTAAAATATTCAAAAAAAATATAATGCTTTCGTATTTCAGTTAAAATGTCCATGTTCACTTTTAAGTTTTAGATCATAGATAAGACTTTTAGGTTTTCCCTTCATTATTTAGATTTAAATACTTTGCATTTAGAATTATATTAGTCTACTATATTTAGAAATCTGACTATAACAAAGCCCAATTGATCCATTGTCATTTGTTGATTTGGAATGAGCTCTGTTAAATTATTTAAAAATAAAATGTTATCCTGAGTTAGCATTATATAATTATATTCATCCAGAAAAGTTAATTTCATCATCTTTCAGATTGGTATAGAACAAGTCTTTCTTTTTCTTTTCCTTTTTTTTTTTTTTGGAAATAGAGTCTTACTCTGTCACCCCAGCTAGAGTGTAGTTTCATTATCATGGCTTACTGCAACCTCAGACTCCAGAGCTGAAGCCATCCTCCTGCCTCAGCCTCCCAATAGGTGGGACATAGGAGTATGCTACCACATCTGGATAATTTTCTATTTGTGTATGTGTGTGTGTGTGTAGAGATGGGGTCTCATTGTTACTCAGAGTGGTCTTGAACTCCTAACCTCAAGTGTTTTTCCTTTTTTTTTCAATTTTTTATTTTAAATTATTAAAGGCACATAATAGTTATATATCTTCATAGAGTACATGAGATGTTTTGATACAGACATACAATGGAAATTAACCAAATCAGGGTAATTGAGGTGTCTGTTATCTCAGGCATTAATCATTTTTGTGTGTTAGGAACGTTCCAATTTCATCCTTTTAGTTATTTTAAAGTATATGTTTATTCTAGACTACTGTCACTTTGTTATGCTATTGAATATTGTTCATTCTATCTAACTACATTTTTGCACCCAATAACCATCCCCACTTTGTCCCTCCTCCCAACTATCTTTCTCAGCCTCTAGTAGCCGTCATTCTCCTCCCTGTCTCCATGACATCTATATCTCTTTCAAATTTTATTCCCACATATTAGTGATGCAAGGTTTGTCTTTCTGTGCTTGGCTTATTTCACTTAACATAATGTTCTTCTAGTTCCATCTATATTTTTGCAAATGGCAGGATTTCATTCTTTTTGTGGATATATAATATTCCATTGTAAAAGTACCACACTTTTCTTATCCATCCATTCATTGATAACACTTAGCCTAACCATGTCTAGGCTACTGTGAAGGGTGTGAAAATGAACATGAGTGTGCAGATATCTCTTAGATATATTGATTCCCCCTCCTTTGGATATATAGCCAGCAGTAGGATTGCTGGGTCATGTGGTAATTCTATTTTCAGTTTTTGAGGAACCTCCATACTGGTTTCCATAGTGGTAGAATTAATTTACACTGCCAACAACAGTGTATGAGGGTTTCCTTTTCTCCATAACCTCACCAACATTCATTATATCCTGGTCTTTTTGATAAAAGCCATTTTAACTGAGGTGAGATGATATCTCATGGTAGTTTTGATTTGCATTTCCCTGAAGACTAATGGTATTGAGCATTTTTTATATTCCTGTTGTATATTTTCTTTTGAGAAATATCTATTCATTTCTTTAGTCCATTTTTAATTGGATTATTTGAGTTTTTTCTATTGAGTTGTTGGAATAGAGCATCTCTTTCTAAAAATCAGCATTTACATTCAAGAAGTCATATTCTTCCAGTATGGAAAGCTATTTCATCCTTTAATACTTCTGTGCAAAAAATAAAACCCAGAAAGGAAAGCATTGAGTGAGTTAAGGCATCTGTACAGGTAATTGACTTCAAGGTAGCGAGTCGTGTATGTACTGAGAATCTATTTTTTCTCTTTATTCATTGCAAAAAATTATAAAATACAAATGATAGATTATATCACAATTCATAGATGAGAAAATTAAAGCACAGATATGCTATGGATCAACTCTGAAATTTTGTCTGCATTTTTGATGATAGAAAGAAGATTAGCTTGCCAAATGAATTCATAGGTTTCTTTGTATAGTCAGAGAGAACTGCAAAGTAAAAAGGGAGATAACGAGAACCCGTACTGAGATGTTTAAGGCCATAAGCTGGAAACTCAGAGCCTAGAATCAAATCTAAATGCCAGGAGAGACAGAAATAAATAAGGAATGCACCAGGGTGAGGCAGAAGCCAAACAGAATCAGATGCAATCAGCAGATAAACAATAAACAAATGCAAGAGAATAACCCAAAACAAGTCTCTATTCAGAGTGTGAGACAGCATATTTATACCTTTTAAGGGAGTGAGCATGGGAGAGTTATTCAGCCTAAAAACTTCTTAAAATTGAAGAGTAAATCTAGGTTTGATTTTTCTCCAGCTCCTGGTTGAATTTGTTCTTCTTTATTTCCAAATTCTTGTTTTCCAAATCTATTTCAATAGATTGTGGCACATTGTTCCAGATATATAAGAAAAGTTCATTCACATTAAAACTTAATCCCTTAGAAATTTCTCTCTTACTCTTTGTCTCAATCAATAAAATTAAAAAGCAAATTATCATGGTAACTAATCTACCTCCCTCAAGTAAAGGTAATTTATAGTGTATTTGTGAGCCATGTGAAATTATTCATGTTCAAAATACCATACAAATTAAGGATATTAATCTTTTTAAGTGAATGCAGTTAGAGGATGCACAATAAAGAGCTGTTTGCAAAGATATAAAACTACTCTATATATTCTGTCCCCAACCTCCCTGCCTCCTACCACACATTTACTCATTCTACATCCCCCACTTTACCTGGCTAATTCAAATGTAACAAAAGCATCATCCAGGAACATTTTTTCCTTTATATCTTATACTAAATCATTGTCACCCCTCTATAAAGGCAATAGGTTATGTATTAAATTGAGAGACATGTGTTTTTTAAGACTTTCTTTGCACCAAAAATTGCCTAGTTGTTGATAGTTGCTTTGTGTCATAAATTGCCATAGTATGTTGTTATTTTTTAAATGGGATAATCATTTCTTTTTATTTGTTATTTCAGATTAATGTGAGGATACAAATGGTTAGGTTACAATGTTTGCATTTGTTATGTAAAATCCCTGTTGTAGTTGTGTTCTGCACCTAGGAGGTGTGCCATATACCCTTACATTGTGCCCATTTAGTGGAAGCACACCAATTCCCCTACTTCCTTCCTCTCCCCCCTTCCTCTTTTCCTGTCCTCCTAATTTGAATTTAATTGTGGTTTTCTCTTATGTTGGTATGTATTAGACCATTTGCTGGCTTCATATTAGTTTTGAGTACATTCAATACTTGGTTTTCCATTCGTGTAATACTTTATTTACTAAGGAGAATGTATTTCAACTCCATCCAAGTTAATACAGAAGATATAAAGTCTCCATCTTTTTTATGACTGGATAATATTCCATGGTACATGTATACCACAATCTATTAATCCACTCACGTGTTGATGGGCACTTACAGGTTGTTTCCACATCTTGACGATTATGAATTGAGCTATAATAAACAATCTAGTGCAAATGTCCTTTTGATAAAATGATTTTTTTTTCCTTCTCGCTAGATGCCTCATAATGAGATTGCAGAATCAATGGAAGGTCTATTTTGAGTTATCTGATGATTCTCCATACTTCTTTGCAAAGAGGTTGTATTAGTTTACAGTCCCACCAACACTGTAAAAGTGTTCCCTTCTGTCCACAAAAGGGATAATTATTATAATATCCTCAATCTTAAGTACTTTGAATACATCACAGTTTTTAAAAACCTGGTGTATTATATTATATTTTACTTCCTTTATCTTTCTCAAAATATAAATTTTTCTTCGCTTATACTTTTGGGCTATCTGCTCTTTCTTTCTACATATGTGATATTATACTTTTTTGTTTAGAAATCAAATATAATTTTTTGGTTACTTTGACAATGAGAGTTGGTAAGTCAAAGTAAAACCCAAATGACTAAATTGTACAGTAACCTAATTTTTAAATGATACTTACCATTTAATAGACAATTAGGAGAAAAAGAGTATTACAGATTGAGATACCACCTGCTATAATTTTTGAATGAGCCTCTAAACCAAAGCAAATACGTAAGAGGGATAAACTAGGAATCAAGTACAAGGCACACTGTGGAAGTTTTGAGATACACAAAAATTAAGAAACATAAAATCTTTTTTTTAATTGTTTGGGATTCATAAAGGGTACAAAGAATTAAGTTACACCTGATTGCAGTTGTTAGGTAAAGTCCTTCTGTAATTGTGTCCCGCCTGGAAAAGGTGTGCCATACAGGGTGATTCGCCATCCCCCTCCCTCCCCTCTCCCCAGTCCCTCATTCTCCTACCCTACCCCTCGTATTAGATCATCTACTGCCTTGATATTAGAATTGAATACATTGGATTCTTGCTTCTCCATTCTTGTGATGCTTTAATGAGAAGAATGTGTTCCACCTCCATCCAGGCTAATACAAAAGATATAAAGTCTCCATCTGTTTTAATGGCTGAATATTATTCCATGGTATACATATACCATGGCTTATTAATCCATTCCTGGGTCGGTGGGCATTTAAATTGTTTCCACGTTTTGGTGGGTGTAAATTGAGCTGCAATAAACAGTGTAGTGCAAATGTCCTTACGATAAAATTATTTTTTTTTCCTTCTGGGTAGATGCCTACTAATTGGATTGCAGGATCAAATGGGATGTCTAATTTGAGTTCTTTGGGGATTCTCTGTACGTCATTCCAAAAAGGTTGTATTACTTTGAAGTCCCACCAGCAGTGTAAACGTGTTCCCTTATCTCTACATCTACACCAGTATCCACAGCTTTGAGATGTTATGATGTGGACCATTCTCACTGTGGTTAAGTGATATCTCAGAGTCGTTTTGATTTGCATTTCTCTGGTGATTAGGGATGATGAGTCATCTGTCTTCATCAGACAAGGTTCTGTTCATATCTCTTGCCCAGAGGTGGATGGGTTTTTTTTTACTCTTTTTCTGTTGATTAATTTGAGTTCTCTGCAGATTCTAATTATCAACTCTTTGTCAGATTGATACCCTGCACATATTTTTTCCCATTCTGAAGGTTGCCTTTTTGCTTTGCTTGTTGTATCCTTAGCTGTGCAGACGCTTTTTAGCTTATTAAGTCCCATTTGTTAATTTTTGTTATTGCAAAGGCCACTGAAATCTTTGTAATAAAATCTTTTCCCAGCCCAACATCATCAAAACTTTTCTTCAACTTTCTTCTAAGATTTTTATCATTTTGTGTCTTAAATTTAAGTCTCTTATCCATTTGAGTCAGTTTTTGTAAGGGGTGAAAGGCATGGGTCAAGTTTCAGTCTTTTACATGTGGTTATCCAGCTACCAGCACCCTTTGTTAATAGGGATTCTTTTCCCCACTGTATGCTTTTGTTTGGTTTATCAAGAATCAGATGGCAAGTAGAGATTGCTTTCATCTTTTGGTTTTCTATTCTGTTCCATATGTCTATGTCTCTATATTTATTCCAATACCATGCTGTTTTGATTACTGTGAACTTGTAATATAGCCTGAAGTCACCATCAACAAAAGGTGATGCCTTTTGTTTTTATTACTAAGAATAGCCTTAGCTGTACGTTTTTTTTTTTTTCCTGGTTCTATACAAAAGGAAGTACTGTTTTTTCCAGTTATTCAAAATAGATGTTGGTATTTTAATGAGGATTGCATTGTATCTATAGATTACTTTGGGTAAAATAGACATTTTGACACTGTTAATTCTTCCCAGCCAAGAGCATAGTATGCTCTTTCATTTGTTTATGTCTTCTGCAATTTCTTTTCTTAGGGTTTCATAATTCTCTTTGAAAAGATCTTTCACCTGTTTTGTTAGATATATTCCTAAGTATTTCATTTTCTTTGAATCTACTATGAAAGGACTTGTGTCCTTGATTTCCTTCTCAACTTGGCTGTTCTTGGCATATACAAAGGCTACTGATTTGTGGACATTGATTTTATACCCTGAGACATTACTGTATTTCCTGATGACTTCCAGGAGTTTTATGGATGCATCTCTGGAGTTTTCTAAGTATAAGATCATATCATCTACAAAAAGAATTTGACCTCTTCTGCCATCATTTGGATGCTGTTTATATCCTTCTCTTGCCTGATTGCATTGCCTAGAACTTCCAGAACTATGTTGAATAATAGTGGCAATAGTGGACATCCTTGTCTGTTTCCAGTTCTAAGTGGAAAAGCTTTCAGTTTTACACCATTCAGTATGATGTTAGCTATGGGTTTGTCATAGATGGCTTTAATCTTCTTAAGAAATGTGCCACCTATGCCTATTTTCTTTTTGTTAAATGCTTTTTATACATCAATTGAAAGGATCATTTAGTTTTTGTTTTTGCTTCTGTTGATATGGTATATTACATTTATGGATTTGCATGTGTTAAACCAACCTTGCATCACTTGGATGAAGCCTACTTGATCAGGATGTATAATTTTTTTTTAAAGAGTAGCTGCAATCTATTAGCTAAGATTTTGTGGCATATTTTTGCATTGATATTTGTTAGTGAAATTGGTTTGTAGTTCTCCTGTTTGGCTGGGTCTTTTCCTGGTTTTGGAATCAAGGTGATGTTTGCTTCATAGAACTTTTTGGGGAAGGTTCCTTCCTTCTTAGTGTTTTGGAATAGGTTCTGCAGTATAGGTACAAAGTCATCTTTGAAAGTGTGATAGAATTCTGATGTGAAACCATCTGGTCCTGGATTTTTTTTTATGTTGGAAGCTTTTATATTGTTTCTGCAATGTCAGTGCTTGATATTGGTCTGTGCAAGAAATTTATTTTTTCTTGGTTAAGTCAAGGAAGATGGTGTGATTTAAGGAATTGGTCCGTTTCTTCCTCATTGTCAAATTTCTGGGCATCAATTTTTGGGTAATAGAAATAATCTCTTGTATCTTTGTGTTTATCAGTCATATATCCCCCTTTTCATTTCTGATGGAGGTTATTTAGAATTTTACTTTTCTATTTCTGGTTAATCTGGCCAGTGTTTATCAGTTTTATTTATCTTTTTGAAGAACCAACTTTTTGTTTCATTAATTTTCTGGATGATTCTTTTACTTTCAATTCTATTTATTTCTGATTTAATTTGGGTTATTTCTTTTCTTCTGCTAGGTTTGGGATTGGATTGCTCTTCTTTTTCCATTTCTCCAAGATGATTCATTAGGTTATTGATGTGCTTTTGTGCTCTCTTTCTGTTTTTCAGATATAGTTATCTAATGCGATAAATTTCCCTCTTAGGACTGCTTTTGCAGTGTCCCACAGGTTTCTGATACTTTGCATCTTCATTGTTGTTATGCTCAAAGAAGTTAACTTTTTTATCTCTTCCTTTACCCAACTGTCATTCAGCATAAGGTTGCTTAATTTCCATGCCTTTGCATGGGGAATGACAATTTTTGTTGGAATTTAATTCCACCTTTATAGCCTGTGGTCTAAGAAGATATCGGGTAAAATCCAATTATTTTGATTTTATTGAGGTTTCATTTGTGTCCTAGAATACGATCTATTTTGGGGAATGTTCCATGGGCCAGTGAGAAAAACATACATTCTTTACCTTTGAGCTGGAGTGTTCTATGTATGTCTATCAGTCACAGGTGTTCTAGGGTCACATTTTTGTCCCTTGTATCTTTGTTCAGTTTCTGTTTAGAGGATCTGTCCAGCTCTGTAAGAGGAATAGTAAAGTCCCCCACAGTTATAGTATTATGGAATATCATATTGCTCAGACTAATTAAGGTCTGTTTCAGGAATCTAGGAGCATTAGAATTGAAATGTCTTCTCGTTGTATCTTCCCTTGACCAATATGAAGTGTACATCTTTGTCTTTTTTGACTTTAGTTGCTTTAAATCCAGTTGTATCTGAAAATAAGTTTGTAACCCTTTTTTTCTTCTGATTTCCATTTGCCTGAAAAGCTGTCTTCCATCCCTTAACTCTGAGTTTTAATTTGTACTTTGAGGCTAGGTATTTCCTGCCAACAGCACATAGAGAGCTTGTGTTTTTTTATCCAATCAGCCAGCCTGTGCCTCTTCAGTGGAGAATTCAAGCCATTAATATTTACTGAGTTAATTAATAAGTGTGGTGGAGTTCTATTCATCTTATGTTGAGAAAGTTTCTTACTTAGTTTAATCTTTTACATAATTATGGAAGCTAGGTTTTGTCCTTTAGTTTCTGGGTGTTTACTTTGCTGGTGGTCCATTGTGGTGGTCAGTATACAGAATTGCTCGAAGTATTTCCCGTAGAGTTGGTCTTGTTGTGACAAACTTCCTCAATGTTTGTATATCAGTAAATTATTTCATTTCTTTGTCAATTTTAAAGCTTACCTTAGCAGGATATAGAATTCTGGGCTGAAAATTATTTTGTTTAAGTAGATTAAAAGTAGATGACCATTGTCTTCTAGCTTGAAGAGTTTCATTTGAGAACTCTGCAGTTACCCTGATGGATTTGCCCCTGTAGGTCAATTGGCATTTACTCTTGACAGCTTTTCTATTGTCTTGACTTTGGATAGGTTCATGACAATGTGTCTTAGAGAAGTTCGATTTGAGTTGAGACGACCTGAAAGAAGCATGTCAGAATCTTTGATGATATTTGGGAAGCCTGAGCAGACAGAGGACCTCACCTCCACCAAATAGAGAAGAAAAACAAACATAATATAAATCAAATCAAAACAAAAAAGGAAAAACTTTGAGGGATAAAATTGAAGGAAATAATGGGAGCAGAAAAACTAGCAAAAATGAAGCCCTTATTATTAAAGAAGGTAACAATGAAAAATTATATTTACATGGGGAAAATGAAGAAAAAAGAAAAATCTAGGAGAAACAAAATAAAATTTTGATTTATGGTGTCCTCTAGTAGAGCTTCCATTTATTCCTCTGGGATACCTATAACTCATATGTTTGAATGCTTCATAAAGTCCCATAATTCTGTCAGAGAACCTCTGCTTTCTCTTTCTTTTTTTCTATCTCTTTAACTGCCTGAGTTAGCTCAAGAGCTTTATCCTCTACCTGAGATTCTTTCTTCTGCATGGTCTAATCTATGATTGATACTTTCTACTGCATCTTTAAGTTCTCTGACTGACTGCATCAATTCCTTAAGTTCTGCTATATTCTTTCTATATTCTTCATATCATTCATCTCTTGTTTGATTCTGTTTTTGGATTTCCTTTTGGTTATTTTCCACTTTCTCAGCAATTTCCTTTATTTTACCACCTGTATTTTAAATCCCTCTTCTGTCATTTCTAACATTTCTTTATAGGTGGAATCCTCTGCAGTAGCTACCTCATGATCCCTTGGATGGGGGTGGGGGGGTGCTCTGTTCTGGTATTTCATGATGCCAGAATTTCTCTGCTGTTTCTTCTTCATAAATGTTTTCTTTTGTCTGTTTCCTTGCCGTACTTTTTACTTTCACTTCCTTCTCCTCTTTAAGTTATTGTGCCTCTGACCTAAGGTATTGAAGTGTCCTTTTGGTCAAAGATTCAAAGGAAGAGAAGAGTGAAGAGCAAGAAGGTATAAAAGATTTTAAAAAGAGAAAGGAAAGTGGGTGAGTAAAAGGGAAGATTGACAAAAAGAAGAGAGGAATAGAAAGAGAGAGACAAGAGTAATAGTGGTATGCAGTATGATACTTTGACCCATACACACAAATCCCAACCTTTGGAGTGGCTGGGTTGGGTGGGTACCTTGACATCTGTACCTCTTTGCAAGCCTGAGCAGACAGAGGACCTCACCTCCACCAAATAGAGAAGAAAAACAAACATAATATAAATCAAAACAAAACAAAAAAGGAAAAACTTGGAGGGATAAAATTGAAGGAAAGAACGGGAGCAGAAAAACTAGCAAAAATGAAGCCCTTATTATTAAAGAAGGTAACAATGAAAAATTAAATTTACATGGGAAATATGAAGAAGAAAAATCCAGGAGAAACAAAATAAAAAAAATTTTTAAAGAAAAAGAACTATATACATATATATAAATATATCTTGCTGAATATTGCCTGGGCAAAAGGTGATCTTCTGGGGTCTGAGATACTAATCACAGTACAGCTGAATAAGATGGAGACTGGAAGCCTTTGCTGATTTCTTTGCCCTCAAACCCTGCACTGTTGGGACCCTGAATCTCTATGCAGCCTGCTTAATAGATACACCTCTACCTTTCCAAACTATGTCCCTTGGCTACGCGGTGGCTTTCCCAGGAAAACGTGTGTCACTCAGATCTCTCCAGAAGTAGCTGCCCGCTTATCAGGGGTGCCAGAACTGGCCTTCCTGTAGGACCCTGAAGATTGAGCCTGCAAGGGAGCTATCCCACATTGGCTGCACCCAGCCTGCAGCCAAACAATGAAAGTTCAATTCTGCCCCAGGGGCTCAGTCCCGGCCTCTGAGTGCTGTTCAAAGTCACTGGCTCTCTTGCCCACAGTCTCTCAAGGTAACTCAACCAAGTGACCAAGCCCAAAAACAAACAAACAAACAAAAACCCGCAGAGAGGGAGGGGGATTGGAGGGATCACTTCTGAGGTTTATCTTACAAGGGTACAAGTGAACCTTTCTAAGAGTAGAATGTGAAGGTTTTAAAATAATAACTAAGAAAATGACATGAAGGCTATGTTAACCAGTTTGATGGAAGTGTTTCAGATTGTGTGTGAAAACCCCACACTGTACCCCAGAAGTGCATTAATGTACATAGTTACCATTCAATTAAAAAAAACCCGCAGGGAATGCTTTCCCTGTCTTCAAACCCCCACTGCTGCCATAGCTGCTGCCACTACAGCCAGTCAGCCTCATACCCATTGCATTTTAATACTTGCTACTTCTCCACTGCCTTCATCCTCCTCTTGTGGTCCTGAATTCTCTTGTTGCCTCCCTGAGCCCCTGAAGGGATGTTTCTGGGTAGAGCCTACAAGCTAGAGCTGTCGGGAATCTTCTCTCCCCAATCTAATCCCCCCGTTTGCAAAGAAGCTGTCTCTAGTCCATCACCTTGTCCACCCCCACATAAAATCATTTTGATTATGATATTTTCTCAAAATAATTGCCACACCATTCCCTGCGTTTTTCATTCTTATACACCATTTTTGAAAACACTCTTTTCCACTCATTTTCTTTGAGTGTTGTAAGCTCACTTTTGTATGTGTGAACAACTTCTTCAGAGTTGGAAAATCTTCCTCTGAGCATGTGATATTTTTACTTCAGGGAACAGAAAAAAATCACATGGGCCAGATCAGGAGTATAGGGTAGATGACTTACACATTTAACTTCGGTGGACTCTGGGAACTGAACGGTAATGTCTGTATAGGTGGACTCATTGTCATGGTACAAGATGGGCCCCCACAGTTCTGTCTGTGGCCGCCATTCCTGAAGCTTCCTGAAAGTGGTACTGTTGTGTACCACTGAGCAGTAACAGTCCTTTGTTTCTCCAAAGGAACAGTTGTGACATGGCCACTCTTGGAGAAGAAAGTTGCCACCATTTTCTTTGTGACATTTGGAGGTTGCTTCACTTTTATTGATGGCTTTTCAGCAAGAAAAATCTCCACTGTTGAGGATTGCTTATTCTCTGGATCAAACTGGTAAATCCAAGTTTCATCACCATTAATGATGTCAGTGATCCATCTAGACTTACCATTATCAAATCTGACCAGCATTTCTTCACACCATTCAACATGGACGCTCTTTTGCACATCTGTAGATTGTGAGGCACATATCAGGATGAAACTTTCCTAACTCAAAGATAATCATTCAAGATTTGGACACTCCTGGTATTCCAATCTTCAGTGTTGCTTCTATGTCCTAAAATATCACTTATTCAGTTGTCTTCGCTAACCATTTTTTCCATAGTGGTGATGCCCACTCCTCTCCTCGTCTTTTAGTGAAGTTTGGCCTCTTCTAAATTCTTCAAACTGCTGAAAAATTGTCACACAGGAAGGAGTAAGGTTCCTGCAAGCCTGCTACAAGCACTCAAGGCTTTGAGATTCATTTAACCCACTTCTAAAATCATAGAAAATCATCTCACAAAAGTGGTATCTTCCTCGCCCCATAGTTGACACCAACTGAGTGTCAGAAACAAATGAGGAAACACCATAAGCTGAACAATTTGAAACTTGCACGAGTGACTCAGAAAGGACACCATTGTTGACTGGATTTCTTGGAAGTGAAATAATGGACCATAACACAGTCTGTCTCAAAATCTTCTTAGTGACCTTCATATTTGTGAATATGGGTATATTTGAAGCAGGATTTTAAAATCGTTTTGATGCTTCTGTAAGAAGGAATAATATTCTTAACATTATAAATGTTAAGAGAGAGAAAGGATTGTTTCCTCATGGAATATTTAATAGCTTTCCAATAAAAAGCAAATGCATAAGCATTTCAACAAATGAATTTTCTATTTTCCACTATACCTTAGTTTTTTCAGTTCCACCAAGAATTTTAATCTGCATTCAAAATGTACTTAATAAAACATTTTAAGAGGTTTGCCCTTTTGAAGACCATATAATTTCTAAGAGAAGATGGTCATATGCCATCATATAAAGTTATTGTATAGAATGAAGTCTTAGAGCTCTCATTTATAATAGAAAGAATTCAGCATCAATATTGACCTACTTTTTTTCCTCAAGTAGTTTTTTTTATTTGTTAGTTATTTACTTTGTTATCTTTTTTGGCAAGAAAATGACTGTCTCACACCAGGACGTGAAGCCAGAATTTTATTGTAACTTATTAAAGGGGAGAAATTCTTTCATTCTTTCTTGCTTTGTCTCTGTAATCTGACTATGAAGTTGCACCATATCAACAACCAGCAGATGGAGAAAAAGAACACCCTAGGAAGCTAGGTTATAAACACTAGGTTTATTCCAGAACTTTCAAGATTTTCGAGATTTTGTTAAAGCTTCCCTAAACTGTATGGTCTTTTAGTAAGAAATTCATAACTTAGGGTAGAAAAGAAGGATACAGAATTTCAAGTTGAGGCCTGTTTATCATATCAGATGATTTCATCATTTATTTACTCTCTTTTTTTGAGACAGAGCCTCAAGCTGTCCCCCTGGGTAGAGTGCTGTGGCATCACAGCTCACAGCAACCTCCAACTCCTGGGCTCAAGCGAGTCTCCTGCCTCAGCCTCCCAAGTAGCTAAGACTATAGGCACCCACCACA
>CAUYQV010192662.1:0-15077 GCA_963574575.1 Galagoides demidoff | reverse complement strand
ACTGAGAAAATGACATGAAGGCTGTGTTGATCAGTTTGATGGAAGTATTTCGGATTGCATGCGAAAACCCCACACTGTACCCCAGAAGTGCATTAATGTACATAGTTACCATTCAATAAAATTAAAAAAAAAAAAGAAAGTGTGCCGTATACCTGCACATTGTTCTCTCTGGGAAAGAACCTGCCAACTTTCCTTCCCCTCTTCCCTCCTTCTTGGATTCAATTGTCTTTCCATTCTTGTGACACTTTACTCAGGAGAGGGTCTCCAAATCAGTTCAAGTTATAACAGAGGAGACAAACTCTCCATCTTTTCAGGGCTATGAATAGTGTCCCATGGTATACCTAAAGTTGTGTTTAATGTTTTTTTTTTTCCTCTTAGAGAAGTGTAATGTTGTGGTTTCTGTGTGGCAGTTTTCAGACCAAGGATAGTTTTGCTCAAGTCTTCACAAGTTCCAGACAAAATGAGAAAGATAAGACAAGGTTTGTATATAGGTGAAGGTAAGTTGTCAACCCTCCTGCTTTGGGAATGTCCACCTTCTGGTCTAAGAACCTGCCCTTCCTAATTATTTTGTGATAGGTCTTTTATGAAATGGTGCTATGGAGTAGATTTTTGAAAATGATGTCTTTATTTAGCAAAACAAAAAGTTAGCAAATCTACATTTTTTCTGATCCTTCCACAATCTCTTCTGAAAAAAGAAAACATACTCATCTCTAAAATCCAAAAGTCTAAGACTTTGCTTTGAAATATTAAAATACTTTCAAAAAGCTCAATAAAGCAAGATTATTAATATCATTATATATACAACTTAGGAAGAAGAAATGTATTTCCACAAGAAAATGCCTTAATATAGAAAACAATAAATGCTATTTATGTTATCTGTAATATTCCTAAAGAGGGTCTTAAAATGTATAAATTTGATGGATAACATGCAAATTTGATAGATGATATAAAAATTCTTTTCTGTGAAAGAATTATGAATGCTTTTAGTCATATATAACCTAGACTAAAATACATATTTTAGATAAAAAAGACTATTTGGGGATAATAAATAAATGCTATGTTGTAAATTAATCAGAAGTTACTTCCAGTCAGCCAAACCAACACAGACAATCCATCCATGTTATCTGACCCTTGTCAGTCAAAGAGCCCAAAGCAAAGGAAACAGAGTCTCTGACTAGGTTTATTTGCCAAACATCCAGATTCTCTTTTTGGAGAGAGCCATTTCAAAATGAGACATACCAATTTTTACAAGAATTCTGTTTTTGGTAACGGAAAAGAAATATTTGTGGCTTCCAGAAAAATTTTGGACACCTTCTAGATGCAAAATAAATACCTATTGGAATAAATCTCTAATTTTATTCCAAATCCTAATTTCAAGAGTGTTTTGGGGATTTCTTTGAGTTAGTAATATGCTGGCATCATATGAAGCTTTGTATAACATTATAAATATTTTCACAGAAAAAAAGAACCCCCTACAAATCTTCATAGTTTTCTGGAAAATTACTGTGAAAGACCCTGCTTACTTTGATGGACGTCTGTGCAGAGGAGTGGTGAACATCCACGCAGAGTCATTATTGTCTTTTGAGTGAGTTTTATAAAACCACATTAAAAAAAAAATTTCTAGTAAGTCTATGGGCTTGTTTTATCCCTTGGTTACATTATGGAATCTTTGCTAAAACTAACTTTATCTGCATATTTTTGATCTCTGTAGACCAAAAATATTAGTGCTGGAAAATTCCTGGACAGTGATTTTAGAGGTACATGGCTCTAAATAAGAGAAGTATTTCCTTCTTTTCACTGCTTGACTTAGCAAAATAAACTCATTTTACTTTTATAAAATGTAGGCAATAATTCACTTGTAAAGGATCCTTATTTTTACTTTAAATGATTTAATCTTTTGCCTTTACATAACCTTTTAATATTATCTTTTAATAAAAAGAATAGACTACACGATGGTACTTTTGGCATTGCAAAGAAGCTTTGAAAATATTCTTTTCAACCCAATATACATTGCATGATAAGTATATGGATAAGAAGTTTGTTTGGGAAAATAATTGTATCAGGCTACCAATCAGAGGCTGAATGTGCAGGTCCCCATTCTCTCACTGACTTTTTTTTTCCAACTTTATTACACTATATGCCAAGTTTTTTCTCCTAAGAAAGGAGATGTTCTTAAATTAAAACAGACAGAAAAACAGAAGGTTTTAGGATTTTTTTCTAGGAAAACAGCTTATTAATGATACTTTCTTTAGGTATTTAAAATATTTTAATGTGAAAACTTGTCATTAAAAATCTCTGTTTTAAATGTTTGTGTGCATTTACCTACCTCATCAGATAGAGTAACAATAAGTGAATAGTTTCTAAAACAATTAAGGTAATTTGAAGTATACGCTGCATTATAAATTGAGCAATGCAAATGCCTATCAACTAGTGAGTGGATTAACAAAATATGGTGTATGTAATGCCATGGAATACTACTCAGCCATGAAGAAGGAGATTTAATGCTTTTACAACAATTTGGGAGGAACAGGAGAACATTCTCCTAAGGGAGGTACCTAAAGAAAAACAAACATCACATGTACTCACTACCAAAGTGGAACTAAATAAAATGCACACATGTGCATAGAAGGAAATACAACTTAAGGGAAGTCACTCAGGGGAAGAGGATGAAAAAATAGGGTTTTAGAATTTTATGAGCAGACCAATAGGCTCTACATTTTCCCTATTGTTGAGTGACATATAATGCATTGGGAGGACTTTCTAAATCAGTAATGATGTCAAAATAATAATCAAATATGATAGAAATAAACATATTAAGTAAACCAAGGGTATATGATTTTCCTATGATAATAACAAAAAATATTAACCACTAAAAATATTTCTCTCACTGAAGATGTTCACTCTACTTTTTGAAAAGTATACTTTTAAATTGTATATTCTTTATTGGAGGGAAATATTTTTTGATGAAGAATATATCACAATCAAGACATACACATATGCATTGTAAACAAATAAACAATTTTTGTATTAAGTACTGGAGCAAAACTATTTTGTGGGGAGAGTAGATCGCACCCATCAAGTCATTAGCATTAGGGACTCAAGAGTCAATAGTCTCTATATAAACACAAACACACAGACCTTGAGTTATTTTATCTAACATAATTATGACCCAGATGACTCAGTTTCTTTAAAGGGGCTATATCTGTCTCACACATGCTATCTGATGTATTATGCTTGACTTTTTGCTCTATTTTAACTTTCTAGACAAAGCAGCTAAGAAAAATTTATTTCTACAATGTTAAGTTACAAACATTTTTCTCTCTGTTTTTCCCAGAGAATGCCAATGTGGTACTGTGTAAGGATCCGTAAAAAATCCTACTCAGTGAAAAACCTAGAATGTTCAGAAAGTTCCAAAGGTGTGCTCCAACATCAGATTCTCCCACACAATGGGGCTACTCTATCACCTCTGATAACATGTTCAAGGAAACATTTGAGTTGATTAGATGCTTAAAGGTCATCGGATGATTTCACCTTGTTTTCGTAACACAGGTAAAGGCAATAAAGTACATGTTTTATAATATGTATTGGTCTGTGATTACTGGGTGTATTATTTTAGTTTGCTATTTGGACTATTTTAGATGTCCATGACGTCTACAAACTGGGTGGCTTAAACAACAGAAATTTCTTGTCTCCCCTTTCTGGAGGTTGAAAGTCTTAGATAAAGATGTTGCCAGGTTGGTTCATTATGAGGGGAATGAGACACAAGGTGTTCCAGGCCTGTCTCCTAGCTACTGGGGTTTGCTAACAATCCTTGGTTTTCCTTAGATTTGTAGGTATTACCCTGACCTCTGTTGTCAAGTTTATAGGGTGTTTTTTCCTTGTGGGCATGTCTGTCACAACATTCTCCTTTTTGATAAGGGAAATCACATTGAATCAGATCCTATCCTAATGACTTCATCTCAAGTTGATCATCTACACAAAAGTCTATTTTGGAACTGGAGGTTATAACTCCAGCATCTTTTGAAGGACACAATTCAACCCAAACACTGTCTATCCCATTTGACATTTGCATTTGAATCCTGCTAAACTCTAAGAGTATGGAACAGATTTGAACAGTGGGATTTCCTTATTTGAATGATGTTTATAGAAGAAAATAGATAAAGGAAGGCTAGGAAAAAATAAAATAAAATCTACTTAGTTTTGAACATTTACCTATGTTTTCCACTTTGTGATTCCACTTTATTTATATTTTTGTGTTTTAAGTTTTAGATTAATATGAGGGTACAAATATGTAGATTACATTATTTACATTTCTGAGGGAACGTTCAAGTTGTAGTTGAGCACTTCATCAAGAGGATGTGCTGGACACCCTCGCATGGTGCACATAGGATGAGATCTTGCCAATTACTCTACCTCCTGTCCCATCTCCTCTCTTTCCTGACATTTGCACTAGAATGTTTATTGCAGCTCAATTCACAGTTGTCAAGACACAGAAACAACCCAAATGCCCATTAACCCATGAATGGATTAACAAACTGTGATATATTCATCCCATGGAGTGCACTATTCAGCCATAAGAAAAGATGCAGACTTTACATCTTTTGTGTTTACCTGGATGGGGTTGAAACACATTCTGCTTAGTAAAGTATTTTAAGAATGGGGGGGAAAGGTAACCAATGTACTCAATACAAATATAAAACCAATATATAAACAACTATATTCCCACACAAAAGAAAAAAGAAACATAAGTGTAGTCTAGTGAGAGGGTAGGGAGAGGAGGAATATTTAATTTTTAAAATATATTCCTTTGAAATATGCCTCTTAATAGTCATTATTTATTTCTTGCCATTCTCACATAATGAGTCTTTCTACTAACACAGCATCCAAATTACAAAAAGAAAAACTTTGACATTTGCGGGGGTTCTCCATCTGATCAATTTTAATGGTCTCATACAGACTGTACTGGGAGTTTCCTTCTCTACTACACATATGTTCATATTCACAAGGACAAATGAAAACAATATATTAGTTCTCTGGTTCTTAGGTAAACGGGCCATGAAACCACTCTGAAGCCACAGGTCTTTTCTCCAATTGCTCTCTGCCATATCAACCGATTTCTCTGCTATTGATTGAATCAGCTTTGCAGACAATCCAATTTTGTCATTAAGACAGCTGAAAACACAAGATTGACTCTTTTTTGATCTGTTTCATATAAACAGAATTATTGTCAAAGTGTTCCCAAATCCCCCAGCTGACTACAGAACAAATGGATTTATTTTTTTCAAATTTTACTAACAGCGAAAAAGGAAAGGGGACTCTACTATCGATTTGCCTAATAGTAGAAATATGAGTTAAGAATGTAAGAATTGAATGTAGGAGCCACAAAATCTTCAAGATGGTATGTAACTTGACTGCATCAAGAGCTAAATTGATTCAGGATTAATGATATAATGTCTGGAAAATACATTTAATTTTCCTTATTAAAAAAAAGAAGCAACATTGGCTTTGGCACAAAGCAATATTAGGAAAGTATATACCTCAGACATTCCAGTGAGCCATGGATTGCATCTAATTTTTAGTCTGCTGGACTAGTGAATAGAGTGTTCTTAATCTACTATGTTTACTTTTATTCACTTAAAGTATGTCTCTAAGTAAAGACTAATAATGGTCCTAGGTACTTAGCACCTTTCCTTGCTCTGCAGGTAGCCTATAAATATCATCTCATTACTCTTTAAAACAATCCAGGCAAAAAATCATACATCTCAACTCAAAAACAATCCTTGATCATGAGAATTTATATCCTCCAATAAATGTGTATACGCTATACATGTATTTAAAATTCACTGTTCTCCCCACTCTGTTTTTGTTTACTTTGGAGCTATAGTCAGGAAGTGAGCAATTAGAAATTATCTAAATCAGTTAGGAAGTTATTTATGAATTACTCTCCACCATGTTTGTTTTACAAATGAACATTAAACCTTTAAGTGACAATAGCTTGGTATGATCTTCTGTGAGGCAGAAAATATGAACATCTAAGTGTTTCAATGTGCAAGGGGCTCCTTTTCTATGTACATAATGATACATCATATTTATCTTATTAACACTGTAGAAATATTAATGTCCATGCATAAATGGAACTCTGATAAAAGGATATTTTATTTCAGAATCACTAATCTACGTTGACACCATTTTGGTGGGGGCTTATCGCAGCTGTTAGGATTTCAACCCCTATAGGTCAGAGAAAGAAAACGGGAAAATCCTTAATAAAATGTTGTTAGAAGCTACAGGTGGGAAATAAAGAAGCTCTTGTGACCTATAATCTTATTCCCTCATAAAGTCACCAAGAGAGCACAGCAGCTTCTGCAGCTGAAATTAGACAACACACTAGTGGCTTTTCAATCTCAACTTTTACAGTTTGATGTTATCATTTTCAGTGAAGAATAAGTGAAGGCCAGAGCAGCCCTGCCAAGATGCTCTCTCTGGGTTTAATCAGTCCACTCAACCACATGAGTAACTCTGCCTTAACAGGATTTTATTCCCGTTTATAAACAATACAGACATTGTGCTGTCTGTTCATAAACAAACAACAGTTTCTCAATATGCTCTATTTATGGGTTTTATCTGTACCTCTGAAAAATATATCTGAAGGAAAAAAATCCTTTTGAACATTTTATACTAAGTCAGGTCGACTTTATAATGGGAGTTGTCATGAGGTCATAAAACCTACCCGAGGCATCAGCCCACGAGAGGCACAGAGTAGATGATCCCACCACAGTGACACTGTGTAAAACTGTAGGAAAAGTCTAGTAAACGGCTGCAGGCAGGAGCTTGACCAAATGGGAAAGCTGGTGGTAACTGTCCTCATTCAGCAGATGCCTCTGCGAGCTTTTGATTAAAATTAGCAAGTTCTGATTTCGCTCCATCTAGAGCCTTTGGTGATACTGCAAAGCGCCTACTTTTCTGCCACATACAACTGGATCTTAGGGAAGAGTTAGCCTGCTTTTATTTTGCTTAGAGAAGTATCAAACTTGTATTTTTGTTGGCCCAAAAGAGGGAGAAAAGGAAAGCTTTGTAGAAGATCACCACTGATACACTTTTCTCTCTTTCATAAAACTAATATTGTATGTTTTCCTCCTGGGGGAGAATATTTAACAAACTATAAAAAAATACAGTTGACAATAATAAATGTTCCCATGGAAATTTCTGGGGCAGAGTAGATAGCAATTTTCTAGATTTGAACTTTTTCCCCATTTACGAAAAGTATATCGTTAGTTGTGATAACATGTCAAGGTTACATGTTTTAAAAGTTTGATCAAAAAAAAAAAAGTTTGATCAATACAAAACTTTTGATAGTTCTGAGTATCAACTCTAATGATACTGTCATAGAAAAAGATAAAATAAGTTTCTTGCGTTAGAACACACGAGAATAGCCTCTTTTACACAAATTCATTATTTATTTTCTAAAAGTTCATCACTCTCTAGAGAAAGTTGAGTTTAATGTTATTATGTAAAGAACACAAAATTTTGAAGATTTAATTTACTGCCAGGTATCTGCATAATGTTAAAGTTTGGATTTAACTTCAGCTTCAGGTTTTTCCTATGCGATTTTCATTCATTCACCATGTATAGGACAACTTGTTTAAGAATATGTGGCTGTGTGAGCAGTTGACTTGACGAATTATGTCAAATATTTGCTTTCTGAAATCCTGAGGCTTGGTTGAGTATAATTGTACTTCATGTTAGCAAAAATAAATAAATATGGGACTAAGGAAGTCCTATCATTAATTTGTCAGAAGAGCAAGTTGCCATTTTTGAAAATTTAATGTCATCGAAGTTCTATTTCCAATAGCCAAGGAGCACTATTGCTAATAGACTTCAGAGCTTGAAATAAATAAATCTTTGGAATCCTGTTGCATCTCTTGGGGTGTGACATTTGACAGTCTTTTATAGCACAGAACGAAACAAGTTTGTGAGCTGGAATTCAATTGTGGTGTATTGATTCCTTGCATCAGTCATTATTCCCTGCTGATTGACAGGTGAAAATTGGTTACGTTAAGTATTTCATATGTTATATTGGCTGACATTTGCTTGCCTGCTCCTGTGTCAATATTGTTGTAAAGATCTCCAGCTTTATGAGATAGCAATAGACACTGACTGTGGCTTTTGTGTGATGTTCCAGTGTTTTTCCTGACATAATTTAAGACATATTAAAAACCAGCAGCATCTTCCCTCTTGAGAAGCTTAATGCCAATATTATTGTCTTCCAGGGGAAGATCATGTATGCTCATAATCGGGTGCTAATTTCCACCCGTACGCTCATGTTTAGGCATTAGGCACTATAACTGTAAAATTGAGCCTTCTTGATTGATTCATGTCAAGCCTCATCTCAGCTCCTGCAGGGGAAGTCATCCGGCTGACCCTTTTTACACTAAAAGAAGAGATTTGTGTTCCTTTCTTTCACCTGGAACCATCAAATTGACTGAATAATCTGTAATACATTAGTGCTGACATTTGTTAGGGGAGAATTAAACAAGACACAGTAATCATTCCTCAGAATAAAAATTGTGTTTGATTTCCAGCTGAGTTCTATTAAAAGGATGACAGAATCTGTCTCTTCCAAGGTAGAAAACCGTGAATATTCTCTGCATTAATGAATGAAGTTAACACTTTAATTGCTCCTAGGGCCTAGTTCACCCAACGAGCGTTAAAGGATAAGGAGACCCTGATTTACGGTCAACACATATTTGTAACTAAGGTGAAGTTCTTGGGGGGAAGACTAACTCTTATTCTTTTTGCTTTTGCTACTCTGAGATGTGATAAGTTGTATTATTCCTTAGAATATATAAAACTAATCCCCAAAGGGCCTATTATCTACTCTCCAACTCACTTGAAGAATACGGCAAAAAGATTGAGTGAGTTAAGTATCTAAGGACTAAATGTGATACTATTTTTCATGATGTCACTTAAGTTTGCAATGTCTTTGAATCCGGATCAGGAAATATCCTTGCAGATTATTCTTCCTATTCTAAAGCATGAAGGAATCCTAGTGTTGGAGCCTCATTTGATGCAGAAGTTCCCGAGCAACTGTGTCTCACTGTCCTTGGTCTTCATTCACAGCACCTGCTCGTCACCCACAGCTGTCAACACAGACTGAACCATGTCACACTCGAGTTCACATGGGTGTCTTCCATAAAAAACCACACTGTTTTTATACCTAACTTGTGTCGGTTTAATTTTCAAGATGATTCATTCATAAGTGATTATGTGTGTTTTCCATGATGAGTTCGCACTTCTCAGAAGTACCACTTCAAAATGGACCTTTTCCACTTTTGACTACATTTGTGGAAGCAATTGTCAAGTTTGTTAATTGGGGTCACTTCGAAGTGCTCAGATGCCTGTGCTCTAGGTACTTCACACTGCGTGGAGCAATATTGGAAAGAGATTTGAGCAGATTTTGCAAATAATAATAATAATATAGAGAAAAATAAAATTTTCCTCTTGTGTGAATGATTATCAAGGACTCTAGCTCCTTGCTGAAGTTGAGTGATGATCCATCAACCAGTGGGAAGCACCTGCCTATTACTACAAAAAATAAGCCCCTAGTCTAAGAGGATGAAAGAAATTGGTTTTTACATAACTTAATTTGGGAAATTTAGGGCTTTTATTGTTTTTCAGATGGTATATTTCTACCCCCAAACCTCCACTGAGCAGACATAAATCCTATAGCTTCAGCCAAGTACTTCGTTAGAAATTGGATCTACGAACATAATGACATGAAGCTTGCTCTCATGGAGGTGACAATCTCTTGGGAGAGAGATGGAACAACATACTTATAATAAAAGAGGTTAAGTGCTAAAGGAAAAAACTGTACAAAAATGCTCTTATAATGTTGATACCTAACTAGTTTGCACTCCAATTTTGTAAATAAAAGCACATATATTCATATGGTGGTATCATTTTTACACCTTACAATAGAATCTTATAAAACGTAGAAGAGAGTGATATATAATTTATGAAATCAGAATCAAATATTTGACAGTTTATCTAGTGTCTCTCCATGAACCTATTTGTTGACAAAAGCACTTGCTCTGAATGAGGAATGACCTGGCTGTACATTACACAGCTCCATAAATTCACTATTTTTTGGGGGGTGGGGGAGTATGAGGAAGCTCTTCAGTTGCCAATTATCCTCTCACCTGAAAATCCTGGGGAGCCCTGATGTGTTTTAAAGACAATACATATTTTCACTGAAATTATAAACCAGATCAAGGTCAATACTCCTACTCTATTATCAGTAACTATAAAATAAAACAAAAGAATCCTATACTTGGAATAAGAAACCAAATTGTTCTGACATGAAATTCCTCACCTGGAAAAGAGTTTATGCCACCTGATTTCTGCCAGTTTTTCTAAACCTGAAACCCAACGACAATTCCACATAAAATGTTTAAAATAATACCAACAAATTATGCAGGGAAAGGAAGAGTATAAATGCTATTGAAAACATTTTCTAATAAGAACATCTATGACTCTGTTATTAATATATAAGTAAATGAAACATGGGTGTCTGTAATTTGTCACTCTCAGGATTCAGGGGTATACAGGTTACTAAGACCAAGTCTTTGTCTTGTGTGTCTGCATGTGCAACAGGAGGAGAGAAGGAAAGGTGACTAAGTCACCTGGTTTGATAAGCCCTATATAAAAACAGTTTCTGTAGCAGGTCAGAGGAGGTAGCAAGTAATTGCATGAGAAACAGAAAAAGGTTAGAGAGCCAGAGTGATATTTCAGCAGGGTGGACTTTAAAAAACTGTATCAGATTCTCAAGGTCATCAAAGTAGAGAGAAATTAATTCCTCAAGAAGATAGTTACTATTTTCCCAAGAAGACAATTATTATTGGTGAGTATTCCTTTGCTGAAACATAATTCTTTCTCAACAGTTTAAGCAAGAAGAAATTTAAAATACATGCTATTTAACGTACAAAAATTTTAGGAGAGCTGAAAAAAGTTTTTTATTTGGGCTCTCAGGAATGACTCCCAATGTCATGTCACAGAGCCAGGCTACCAGAGAACTATTATTTTTTCTACAGTCAGGAAACCCTAGCCAAAACTGAATAGTTTCTGCCCTTGTCAGGGACATAATACTTAAGCTACCAGACTAGGATACCACTGTTGGTCTGAAAGCACAGCTAAGAGATCATGATGTGTTTTACATGCAGACCAGGAAGAGTTGTCCAGAACATAATAGTTGTTCAATAAATATTGGTTGAGTTGATTGAATAAGTGAACTGCTATCTCCGCCTGCTTCAGAACCTTTCAATGCCTAATACAATTCATTCCAATCAATAGATTCCCACCAATTTGCCTCTTAATTCTCATCGAGGTGACTAGACACTAGTACATCACCAATGTTGAAAAGAATAATCAAATACCTTCCTGATATTGCTGCCAGCTAAGACCACAGATCTCTCAGAAGCATGATCTCTGCCCCATGTTGACTTCCTATCTTAGATGTTTGTATGGTATTGGCAAAACCTAGTCCCATCAAGCATGTAGGGTGCCAGGAAAGAATCCTGGGGAACTTGGCTTTTAGCTCTTTGGCATCTTTGGTGTGGGACAGCAAAAAAAAAAAAAAAAGAGGTCAACATCCCTTCCTTTTTATCTAACACCTGTGTGTACACCTATTTTACTTAAGTTTAATGACAATGAGAATAAGAACATCGTCCTTCCTATCGTACAACTGTGGCAAATGTAATGAAAATACACCTGCCGCTCTCTCAAAGGGTGGACACAAAGTCTATCCATTTCTGCACTTATTTTGATAATTTTATTCTTTTCTAACTGAGTCAGAATCTTCTATTATTATCTTATAATCCAGGTACTAAGTAATAAACATAACCACCATAATCATACACTGTATAAAAAGGAGAGAGGACTAAGTGAGATCAAAAAACTGCGCCATGTGAAATGTGAGAGAAGGTGAAGTAAGTGCATTGTCTGGGGTGAGCCCAGGTTGCAAGTTTCATAAGAATCCAACTGTGTAAACCATATATATTCTGGCCCTACTATGGTTTGGAAGCACCTGGAAGTGGGCATCTGTCTGATGTCACATAAATAATAATGGGGAGAATTTTGTGTCATGTCCCTCCCTGGCTGTGACTTTTAGGGCTAGAAATGATTCCAGATATCCTAATATAGGACCATTACGCCAAAAGAACACCGTATATAGAGGGACACACCCCTCCCACCCTCAAGCTTGCTAAGATGAAGCTGCCCCTCCCACCCTTTGTAGCTCACTCCCATACACACACAGAAGAAAAGAACTATACCCACACTATTTGAAAACAGAGACTAGCCAATCTCATAACTATAATGCTTTTATTGTGAAGTAGTACATGGATTTGTGGGGTTTTTTTCCTAGATAAATTTATATACCATGGACAGTGACTATCATCCTTATTTCTATAAATAACAGGGTCAGAATTATTATATCTTTCTTTCTCTAAGACCAGCCCTGAATTTCTTTTTTTCTCAATCCACACCTGTCTGATCACTATCCTTAAGACAACAAAATAACACAAGCTTTCAGTTTTAAAGAATCTGCCTGTGGGGCCAGTCGTGGTGGCTCATGTCTATAATCCTGGTACTCTAGGAGGCTGAGGTGGGTGGATTGCCTGAAGTCATGGGTTTGAGACCAGCCTGAGCGAGAATGAGACCTCATCTCTAAAAATAGCTGGGTGTTGTGGTGGGCACCTGTAATCCTGGCTACTCAGGAGACTTAGGCAAGAGAATTACTTAAGCCCAGGAGTTTGAGGTTGCCATGAGCTATGATGCCACAGCACTCTACCAAGAACAACACAGCGAGACTCAAAAAAAAAAAGAAAAGAAAAAAGAATCTACCTGTGTAGGTCAACATGCTATTCTTCCAGGGCAGAGATATATGAGCCAGCAACACAGATCTTGGGATGGAAATAGCCTCTTCCCTGCCCATTAAATATATCAATACTCTACTTAAGAAAGTCCTTGGACTTTTCTCATCACCAATTTTCCACCTGGCCACCTGGCCAAACCATTAGCCAGTGAATAGTCCCTGGCCTTACACTTTGTTCTGGAATTGTAGCTCAGGGTTCTGCCTGCTATGAAGATTTGCACTTGAAGTGTACCTCTGAATAATATATAATCCTGGAATCATCCACTTCTGGTTAGGAGAAACATGTCATTCTCAATGACCTGTAAACTACAATAGACTGGATTTTATGGGAATTCTCTTTGAGGTCCCAGGTATAAAAGAAGGCAAGATAGCAAACTGGGTACAATGTAAATATAAGAAACCTTCTCAATCAACAAATTTGTGATTTTACAAAGTAATCAAGGTCTATCTCATAAAAACAGCTTCAGTCTGATGATGGACCACTGCTGCATACTTTCAACTCCATGGGTTAGTGGTGACAATGCTGCTTTATGACTGGCAGCCCAGGACACTTCATCACCTGGTGTCTCACTGTCAGCTTATTCCAGTAGCATTCCACGAGGATAATTATCACCACAGAATTTCTATCTCCAAAACATGTGAGGACTGAGCTCTGATATTGCAGTCTGGCACTGCCAGAGTCTTCATAGATTTTTCTAAACTTTAAGCACCATTATATTTGCTGGACCCATTTAAAAAGCTGTTTGTATGGCAGCCTGGCCCAGCTGAAAGTTTTTTCTCTCTCTGGGACGTAGCTCAAAGTTGTGTCAGCCCTACTCAGTAAATGGGTTATAAAAACATCCACAAGTATGGAGTTAAATAAAACCCACGTACATGTACATTCTGTTTCTTAATGTTAGCTGATGTGAAGTCTTACAAACTTTCTTTAACCTCTGAGGGTAAAGAAAATGGTATGCTACACGCCATTGGATCTGTTCAACCTTCACTAAATCTTCATGGAGTGCAATCTTTACCCTCTTGTGTGTCTGTGTCTTACATATAAATCATAGTTATTTCCTGCACATTGACCTCAAAGTGGGCCAACATGACATCTTATGCTATTGGACAGTGACCAGGGATCCTGCAGACTAAATTATGACAGAGAGCCAGAAAAGAGAAATACTGGAATAATGCAGTGTAGTTATATTACTGAGAGAAAAGCAAATTGCATCTGAAATTCTCTGAGTTCTTAGAGCAGAGAAACTGCATTTGCTAGATAAATTGTTACACATCTGGCAGCAAAAATAGGGTTGAGGTGCTTCAATAATAGACAACTTCAGAAGAGAAGCTGAAGTAGAGAAGCCGTAGAGAGGCTATTGACATTGGAGTTGTGATATCTCTAAATTTGTATTGAGCAGAGGAAATGACACTTGAATGATAACATTGGTACACTCAGACCTGGGCTAGGAACTAACAAACTGAGCTGGCCAGAAGTGGCAGGAAGCTTGAGAGTTGACCCTCTGCTACTGCCTACCCTTATCTCTTTCTGGCACAGATTTAGCCACAATTAGGTGACAAACTAGAATTGGAGAGCTTGTAAAAGATTTTAGAAAAACTAGAATTTCTTCTAAGGTGAAGCATTTATGAGTTATCCAAACAAGGCATGGTTGGCCTTAGAGTTGCCTTGTGGTACAGGACACTCAAAATTACCTGAATCCTTGTAATGTTATTTTTCCAATTTGGGGGGTGACACTTTTTCCCCCAGCAAATGCCCTTAGTTTTATAAGAATCTTTGAAAGCTTCATAGCATAACCTCTACTGTAATTCATCAGCCCTTAGTCAGACTTGGTAATAATCCATTTAGGCACTTTGAATTAGAGGTACCCATGGATAATCATGGTCATCTAGTATAATCTTAATCTGATAATTTTTTAAATTAAATCATAGCTGTGTACATTAATATTATCATGGGATATAGTGTACTGTTTCTGTAAACAATTTGAAATACTTTCATCCAACTGGTTAACACAGCCTTCATGTCTTTTTCTTAGTTACTGTGTTAAGACATTTATATTCTACATTTAGAGAGATTCACATGTACCCTTATAGGATGAACCATAGGCGTGATCCTGCCAATCACCCTCCCTCAACCCACCCTCCCCTCCCTCTC
>CAUYQV010192661.1:0-12007 GCA_963574575.1 Galagoides demidoff | reverse complement strand
GCCTCCCAAGTAGCTGGGACCACAGGCGCCCACCACAACGCCCGGCCATTTTTTGGTTGCAGCCATCATTGTTGTTTGGCGGCCCGGGCTGGGGATTCGAACCCGCCACCTTAGGTGTACGTGGCTGGCGCCTTAGCCGATTGAGCCACAGGCGCCGAGCCAAGAATGCTTTTCAAGGACCATTTGTTTGCAAGAAAAGAAGGAAGAGAAGGACGAAGAAAGAGGGAGAAGCAGCAAGGAAAGGAGGAAGGAAGACAGGAGAGGAGGAGGGCAGGAGAGAGGAGCAAAGAGCTGATTGGTGTGTGCAAGGTCAGAGGTACCACGGGAGGGCACACAGGACAGTAGTCACAGAGTTGCTTCTGGGAATCAGATCTGAGTGGCTGATAAACAGGGGGATTTTTTATTAACTCCATTTTCCTTCGTATCACCTGTTTCTAATCCTGTGACGTTTTCAAATAAATAAGGAACCAAACAGCACAAAGGCATACAAGTGTGTGTAGGAAGTGCTCAATATATCAATTATTTCCCCCTTCACTGAACCTCAGCTTCCCCTTTCTGCAAACCTGGGATGCTAAGATGCAGCCCTGCCATCCTCTCTGGGTCACTATGAGGATCAAGGGCAACCATCAAAAGAGGACTTGCTTTGAAAGGTGTCTGATGTTTTAACAACATAGAGCATCTCAGAAATAATGTCATTATTAGTTAGGATTTTGGGGGTGGTGAGAAGGAGGGCAGAAAATAGACAGGAAAAAGAATTTTTTTCAGAAATCTCAGCCCACAATATCGGGGTGGTAGCTCACACCTGTAAATCCCAGCACTCTGAGAGGCCAAAGCAGGTAGATTCCTTGAGCTCAGGAGCTGGAGACGAGCCTGTGGAAGAGCAAGACCCTGACTCTGCTAAAACTAGAAAAACTAGCTGTTGTGGCGAGCACCTGTAGTCCCCACTACTTGGAAGGCTGAGGCAAGAGGATTGCTTGAGCCCAAGAGTTTAAGGTTACTGTGAGCTATGATGCCACAGCACTCTACCCAGAGTGACAGAATGAGACTTTGTATCAATCAAATTTTTGTGGGTACTGCACAGACCAAGCCTGCTCATCCTAGTGACTAAACTTCTCCAGGCCTCAATTTTGTCATCTGTAAAATGGGCTCATCTGGATCTGATATTGGGTTATTCCCAGCCCTGCAGGTCTAAAAGGCTTCTTGCTTGTTCTAACAGGAGCTTCCCCATTTCAGTTTCTCCCACGTCAACTAGAGGGTCCTCCAAACTGTGCAATTCACCTTCCAGTTGTCCCTAGGGTTAGGTAGTTCCAGACTGCCTTTTCCCAAGCCTAAGGGTAGAGTGTAGACAAGGGGATCCAAAGGTCTGGAATAATCGAACCTCAAGAGAATTGCTGTGAGCCTTGCTTTCTACTGCTGACAAAGATATCTTTTTCTCTGCTGAACAGAAATATTTAAGCAAATCAAAAGTTTTTAGTCTCCTGTGACATAAACACAGATGTTTTACAAAGGGCACAAAAGGCTGCCAAGAACCTGGGATGGTCCATTTGGAAAGTCAACTGACAATGTGTCCCTGAAATACTTTTCTTTTAACTACAAAGGTTATATAACAGAAGTATAAACCATTTTGAGAAATAGACAGGAAGAAGAATTTTTTTCAGAAATCTCAGCCCACCATATCAGTTCCTACAAGAACTGGTGTTTTGTGTGGTTGTAAACGGGCTATGCAGCCATTTCCAGCCTGCATTCCTTTCACATTGGTCTGAAGCGTGTTTCCAAGTTGAAGTCTCTGTGGTCTCCGATTGTGATGATTGCACAATGCTCCATCTACTGCTTCTGCCTTAATCGGCTTAACATTTTCCTATTGCTGAACATTTTGATTTCATCTCGTTTTTCTGATACTAAAATGTGTGATGCTAGATGTTCCCGTGTATCACATAGAAAATGATTCTTTAGGGAGCATCGCTCGAGACAAGTCAGCGGAGATACAAATGGCCAGAAAATATTTACGGGGAGAGTAGCCACCTTCATGAATAAATAAGTTAAACTTTGAATACCCAAGTAGTCTCCTTTGTTTAAATTGACCACATTGACTTACCATTTTTTAAATGGACGATATTCAGTGTTGGTAAGAATGAAATGCAATAATCCAGTTGCATGGCTCTTATGAAGAGGAATTTTATATAGAGATAGATGTGTGGAATATCTATTCCTTTTGACTCTGTAATTCCACTTATAGGAAGTTGTTATACAGAAATAAACAGATAAGATACGCACCCAAAGATTTTTGCACAATCATGTGTTATAATTCGATTTGTACATTAAAAAATTAGGAATACCCTTGAATGTTTAACAATAAGTTAATGGTTAAGTATGCTGTGGTAAATTTGTATGATAGAATATTTATATAGCTATTAAAGATCATGTTTTTAACAGAACTGAGCACAAAACTAAAATCCTTGTAGCATTTTATCATCGATGCAACTGAGCAATCTTGGAATGGTAGATCCAAAGGCAACTTCAAGGTCAGCCAGGCATTTGTCCTGATGTAATTGGCTGTTGTTTCTACATGAAGTGATCTCATTAGAAAAAAAGCTGCCACCTTAAAAATGTAATAGCTGAGGTACTAATCTCACTGAGAGGCTTCTGTGAGAGTCACAAATACCATTTGTAGCTTCTCCTTTGCAAGAAGTTTGTAATGATTGTTTCAAAAAATTAAATTAATGGCCACCTCACTTTGTACCAATGTATTTGGGTAACACTGAATCACCATGCCCTCTATTTGGAGGGTGCTGTATTATTAAACAAATAAACTTTATTGAAAACTCAAAAAATCATGTTTTGACAGAATACGTAATGACACGGAGAAGAGTTCACTGGGTCACGTTTAGTGAAAAGTAGACAATGCAAAACCAGGACAGTCAACACGAGCACCCTCCTGATTTCAGAAGAGATTTATGTCCACAGGTGAGGTCCGCAGAGGGACATGGGTGTCCCGTGGGCCTTTCTTGTTCTGTAAGAACTGGAGTGCCTCCTGAAGGCAGAAGTATCATCAGACTTAGTTCCTCCTTCTCCTCCTCCGTGCATACATTTGCCAAAGGTGAAATAACGTGCACCCCGCTTTTCTACGCTGTCTACAGGCCTCAGAACTGAGTATGTTTATGTCGCTTATTTCTCCCGACATTTCCCAGAAATGCTCTGGGTGAGCAGGACGGGTCCTGTTCCCATCGTACAGGACAGTCTCAGTGATGTTGAATGGTTCGTGTAAGGTGACGCGGCTCGTGTGGAGCTGCCGCCCTAAATCTCTTTATTCTCAGATAAATGCATTGTCTTTCTGAACCCAGGAGGCCTCTCCAGTTTACACCCCAGACCAGCTGAATGGTCAGGATGTGGCTCTGAATGAGAACTGCCTTGGCTTGAACCCACCTACTCACTCCTTCTGTGACTCACTTTCCTCAACTACAAAATTGGGCGGATAACAGGACCTAATGAAGGAAATCTAAGTAAGCCAACCCACATGCAGCTCGTGCAATAGTGCTAAGGACATAGCTGGCACTTGGTCAGTATTAGCCGGTATTGTAACAAGAACCTTGGTATCTGTGGATAGAACCAATGGCAGCTCTCAAGGGACCCCACTGGTCCATGACATGTAACAGTGCGTTGTTTTGCTGAGATAAAAGTTAACTACTTACACAGAATGAGGTTATGATAATTTGAAAACACACATGTACCCTTCCTTATGAAAAATGGCCACTGAGGGGGATTGAAACATAATAACATGGTAAACGCCTGAGCTGGTGGATACGCCAATGACCTTGATTTGATTAGTACACACTGTATGCCTGTATCAGAACATCACATGTATCCTATACAGATACACAATTATTATGTTCCCTTAATAACTGAAAATAAAATTATAGCCGGGCGTTGTGGCAGGCACCTGTAATCCCAGCTACTCGGGAGGTTGAGACAAGAGAATCAACTAAGCCTAGGAGATGAAGGTTGCTGTGAGCTGTGATGCTACAGCACTCTACCGAGGGTGATAAAGTGAGAAAAGAAAATTAAAAGATTAATAGTCGTAAGGCCTACTCAAACATTTTACAGGCCTGACGCTACGTGCCACTGAGTATGACGTAACCTGACTCGGGAATGTCCAACCCTGTCCTGTGGATTGCTGGGACAGTGGGACCCACAAACCCTGGTCGTCTTGGATACAGGGCCAGCTCAGGACAGATACAACTTTCGGGAGCCTTAAAACAAAGCTTATCCTTTTACAAGAACAGTTTAAACTCTCTTTTGTTATTAAACGAAACCCCTGCCATCTGACCTAGACTCAATACAGGCATAAGAAAGGGGGTCGAATCCCCCAAACTCTGAGAATGGCCTCCATGCGGAGACGCTCCCAGTCAGACAGGCATCGGACCCCTGACTGCCTCAGACCCATGCCACCAGCCTGCCTCTGCTCTCCCTCTAGTAAGAGCACAGTACAGGACTACACCAGACAGGATCCAACAGTCACCTTTGACGTGAGTCAGACCGAAAGGGGAAAGTCACCCCAGGAGTGACCCTGGTTACACAGGACCACCCAAGACCCGCCCCCAAAGTGACTGACACATCCAACACGAGTTAACCCCAAAACATTCTGCTGAGTGAAGAATGTTCTGAGCACGGAAGACTGTATTGTATGATCACACTCTCATTGATGTTCTAGAAAAAGGCAGAAGCACAGAGAAATGCAAAGTGGATGGTGTTTGCCCGGGATTGTGATCAGAAGCAGGGATTGGCTCTTACGTGGGCACCGGGGAAATTTATGTGATGACGGAGGTGTTTTAAAATCGGATCATACCAATTATACAGCTTTAAATTTACTAAAAATCTTCTAAGTATGTACTTACAATTGCTGACATGCATGATATATAAAAATGTACTTCAATAAAGCTCTTAAAGGTGGAGGGGGAGCCCTGAGAATGCAGGAACCTGGAGGTGAAAGGGGCAGGACGTGTGTGGCTGGAGACGTCTGCATGGCAGGAAGAAGCCGGGAGCATCAGATCCTTGGCGGCGTGTTCTGGGACACCTTCCATACACCCTTATGGATGTTGATAGGAAGATGTCACCATGACGGCATGTAGCCAGGGGATGGGGAACAACCTGTCCTGTCTGGTTTCTGTCATCGCAGCCGAGAATGCCTCAAGAGGGGACATTAGCGCCCAAAGAACCCCAAGCAGTGAGTGACTGAAACTGTGGCTCCAGAAACTAACCTGGATTCCCAGTAAGCATGACTGGGACAGACAGGAAGGGCCTCTTCCCTGGCCTACACTCAGGCCTCAAATCCTGCCACACACACTGCCACCAAGGACAGGCGGACCTAAGTAGCTCAGGCAGGTCCCCTGAGGATAGGGCAGCAGGCCAGCCACCGTGGAAAGACGGGCTCAGAGCGCCCGCCCTCGCATCCTTTGTTCGGTGCTGGTGGCCTCCGGCCCAGGCCCAGTGGCCAGAGCCTCCTTGGCCCCGGCATCTGGCCGTCCTTAGCTGTACTTTCTTCCTGCTCAGTAGCTTTGCTTTGCAGAGGGGACTGGAGTCTGGGAATGCTTGATGAATTAAAATGTTGCGATGTTTAGCACTCTGGGAGGCTGCGGAGGGTAGCTTGCTTACGCTCAGGAGTGTAAGAGCAGCCAGAGCAAGAGTGAGACACTGTGTCTACCAAAAATAGGAAAAAAACTAGCCAGATGTCGTGGTGGGCACCTATAGTGCCAGCTACTCAGGAGGCTGAGCCAAGGGGATCACTGGAGCCCAGGAGTGTCAGGTTGCTGTGAGCTATGACATCAGAGCACTCTACCCAGGGTGACGGAAGGGGGACTGTGTCTCCAAAATAAACGTTGCTATGTTCAGACTGTGCTGACTGGGAACCTAGTTACCTCTAACTCTGTGTACACTTTGAGTCAAAATAATCTGTTGGCAAAAACCGCAGTGCCCTGAAAGGCGGTAAGGAGCCATGGACAATCCCTCGGTTGTCACGTGTCAAGAAAGAGCCAAGTTAGTTTCTAAACACACTAGAGTCTTAGGGAGGAGTTCTGATGGACCGTCTGTGTGTTTGTGTGTGTGTCTCAAAGACCCACCTCTGCCCCTTCCCTGAGCACCAAAGAACCAGATTCCAGGAGCTGCAGGTGTTCCTGGAAGTGTGAAGCAGCACTTGGTTTGAGAAACCATTTCTCCGAACTCGCTTGAGTATATCTGCAGAAGCCAAGAGAAGAATCTGTAATTCTGAGCAACAGGCCAATCTTCATATGCACCCCGGGCCTGAATGGGCTCTCTCTGTGCAAAAGATAATTGGCAACAAAGTCCCCAGACTTGTGGACCAGCATGGAGACAGCCTCAGTCATTATATAATTGGCATGAACTAACAGGGGTGTCCAAACTGCAGCCGGCGAGCCGCATGCTGATTTTGTTAGGACTTTTTTCCTTATCTACGGTGGTGGATATTGTAAAAAGTATGCATGGAGTTTTTTGTTGTTGTTGTTGTTTTTTTGCTAATCAGCTTTCCTTACTGTTTGTGGCTCAAGTCAACTCTTATTCTTCCAATGTGTGGCAGAGAAAAAAAAAAAAACACTGAACACCCCTGAGAGGAATTTAAAATGTCTGTAGTACCCTGACGGTTTAACTCAGCATTTCCTGATGAGAGCACGATTGTCCTGAAGTGATTCTTCTCTGAAGAATGCAGGAGGCCCTGAGCTTTCCTGGGCCTGACTACTGAATGTTGTAGCAACCTGAGTCCCTTGGGCAACAAAGATGGCCTGCGCATTCCCCAGCATCCATTACAGGGCTGTAATTCAGTTCTTTGAATTGAACTCGGTGCTAAATTCTTATAGGTAAAGAAAGAAGCTTCTTTAAAAGGTGGTGGTGAACAAAGATGGAAGTGTTTGAACCTTGTGGACCCCCAGGCCTCCTCCTAACTCTCCCTGCCCAGATGCTCATCCTCCATTGGACGTGATGAGTTGAGGAATCGTGAGTCCTCATTAGCCAGGCAGCCTCCGAGTTACAAACATCCAGATGACGTACCCCTGGCATTTATGAACAGATGCTCTTGCAGTGAGTCCCCGAGTTACAAACATCTGACTGGCTCGTGACTCGCACTTACAAATGGAGGCTATTACAGGTAATAGGTGGATGTACCTGTTTAACTTACATACAAATTCAACTTGAGAACAAACCTACAGAACCTAGCTCATTGGTAACCCGGGAAGTGCCTCTAGTAGTTTTTACTGAACAGTGATACACATGAAAGCACACACATCTTAGATGCACACCCGGATTAATTGTAACCAACCAAACACGCTGGTGTAACAAGCATCCAGATGAGGAAAGAGAACACACCAGCACCCTGAAGCGCCCTGTGCCCTCTGCCAGGGTGGTCACTCTCGGGACTTATCACAGCTTAGTTTTGCCTGCTTTTGTACTTATTTTTCTCTCTTTTAGCTCCACCTTATGTTTGTGACTGTCAGCCATGCCACTGTGTAGCACTGCTGTTCATTTATCCTCATTCTGTGTCCTATTCCCTGGTGTGAGTAGGCAGAAGCGTTTGCCTGCACTGTAGGTGGCAGGTGTCCTGTTTGGGGCTATGATAAATAGTGCTGCCGGGAGCATTCTAAGTCTTTGGGTGAGCATATGTTCAAGGTTAGACAGTTAAGTTTCCGAACTGATCCTAGAAAAAGTGCTATATACCTCATGGCTGAATATCACTGTATACAGTCACCGTCACAGTACTCGCCTTGGAAAGCTATGTGCCAATGGATGCTACCACCTAGCCCACCCTTCAAAGCACTTTTTTTAGGATGAGTTCACAAACTTAATTGTCCGGTCTCATATCCGTTCTGGGCACTTGTTTGTTCATTCAATTGCAGTAACCACGCTGAGCTCAGTGGCAAGAGCCTATAGGCCCAGCTATTCAGGAGGCTGAGGCAGGATTGTTTGAGGCTAGGAGTTCAAGGCCAGCCTGGGCAACATAGTGAGACCCCCACCTCAGAAGAAAAGGATAATAGCACCCATCAAGTTGCATCTCCAAGTGTCATGTAAGCAGATAACTCAGCAGACCTCCCACCCTGGGTGGACCTCAGTTTTTCTGTAGTTCTCTGTGCCCTCATTCCTCGCAGCTGGGCCTTGCTGTCAAAGTCACCTCTCCCAGGAATCCTAAATGGAGGGGCTAATCTCTCATTTCCTGTTTTCTTCTTAGACCCAGTCCGAGAAGCCACGGCTCAATCCTTATTCACTCAATTGCTTTAGGAGACCAGGTTTGGTAATAAATATAAGTTAAAGCATATTTATTTTCTGGTTGGGCAGATTAGTACAAAGTTATTTCCAACTAATCGTAAATTACAAGACAGAACATCAACAACTTCTAAATATAAAAGTGTTTGTATAACTCACATTTTACTCTCCCTGAGGGCAAACTAATCATAGAAAAACCCTTTCAGATTGCCATATGTAGTCTGATGCCTGCTCTTTTTGTCCAACCTATGTTAAAATGATTGCAAACACAACTTTTCAAAAATGTCTGATCCAGTTAGCAAAATGAAGCTAGCAATACGTTATGACCTATTAACGTTAGGTTAGCAGTTATCTGGCACTATGTCTTGAGGTTCTATCTTTTTTAGATGGGCATCTTACACCGTTCGGGCTGGTTGAACAAAATGCCATCAACTGGCTTATAAACAAAAGAAATACATTTCTCACAATTCTGGAGTCTGGGAAGTTCAAGATCAAGGTGCCAACAGATTCTGGGGATGGTGAGGTACAAGCTTTCTGGTTCACAGACTGTTCCTTGTCACTTTGTCTTATCATGCTGGGAGGGGAGAGAGGTCTCTCTACGAAGCTTTTTTTGCACTAATCACCTGCCAATGATCATCGCACTTACTAATACCATCACCTTGGGGGTTAGCATCGCAACACATGAATTCAGACCATAGCAGCAGGATAGGGTGGAAAGTTAAAAGATTTAGGGCAATTTCACAAGGCATCAGCTTACATGTTTACTATTGAAATGGGTTGTTTTCTGCTTATCACAGGAGTGTTCTTTATGGAGGTTTTTAGGGAGGTAGAAATGGTGTTGCTGGTCTTGAAGTTTGTTGTTTTGGCGATTGGTCGTCCAAGCATAAATGCCAGTGGCCGTGCAGCGTGAGCATATGTACAAGGATCAACGGGCCGTGCCCCGAACCTGAGGTGTGCCTATGAAGGACTCTTTTTTTTTCCCCCCAGGGGACAGAAAGGATGATTTCTTAAGGGTAGTACAGTGCAGTCAGAGAATCCGGGTACTGAAGGCCAACAGACCTTGGTACTTTCTAGTAACATGCCTTTGGGCAAATTTTTTCCCCTCCTAAACCTGTTTTTTCAACTGCAAAAGAGAAGTGATAGATCCTCCCTGCTGTTGTCAGGATTAGAGAGGAGGACAGTCCTTCAGTGGTGGCTCCTACTCTGTCCCAGACTAGGCCAGATGCTTACACACCTTTCATCTCAATAGTATACAAATTTCACAACTGTTATCCCCCCCATGTCCCAACTGCACTATCATTAAAAATATACTCAACATTCTACCACAACTTACTTTTTAATTTAAGCCTCAGCCTGAGCAATAATAGCTGTGAAGTTACCAGATTGATGTGCTCTTTTTCTCATATGCCTTAAAAATTGATGCATGTTAAAACTTTTTTTCTTTGTGAGAAACCAAAAAAAAAAAAAAATCACAGTGTTCACCAACATGCCTAAGAATAGGCACTTGGGGTGCTCTGGATTTTCATGTTTAATCCTCGATGTCCTGTGGAGAGGAGCACTGGCCGGCCCCAGGCACTGCAGTACCAGGCACCTTGGGAAGGGCAGTCTGACATCCCTCCAGGGCCTCCTTCTCTTAAGAGGAATCTGTTAGATCTTGAATTCTCTTTTTGTCTGTAACCAAAAAGAGCAAAACACTGTGGCAAGTGGTTCCTGGGAACAGGCAGCTTCTGCAAAGTTATTTTCCTTTTGAAAAGATTCAGATTCCTCTTAGTCTTTTGTAAATCAAACCCAAACCACCAACTCGTGAGGAGAAACCACAAACAGCTTGGAATGAGGCTGGAACGAGGCTGGCTGAGGCCTTTAATGCCAACTGTGCTTCCAGCTGGGGCCATACTGAGGTCCCTCCGTGCCCACTCCCATCTTCCCACTGCTGGATTGGCTAAAAATCCCACCCCTCAGCTCAGCCGAGAGGGTGGGAATGGCCTGGGTGCTGGAGCTCAGGAATCTAGTATCAGGTATCATCAAGACCTAGGGACTTTCGCCATAGCACTGGATGAAATTGGGAGATATCTGGATGCTTTAATCCTGGAGTCCTGCTGCCTGCCTTTGTGTTGCTCTTGTACTTTTGAAAGCCTCCATTCAGGTGCTGCTGAATTCTCTAGGACTCTCTGGGTTGCCAGGGACAGAAACCCCCTGTACCAAGGAACTCCTTAGAAGGATACCCAAGGAAATCCAGGCGGGGCTGCAGGGGAGCCCCTGAAGGGCTGACGCACAGCAGAACCCTTCCCCTGCCTGCTGTCCCAAGCTCCTTCTCTCTCCCAGTTACTTCCCATGCGTCTGAGTCTTTCTCAGTTCTTAGCAGACTGACTGCTCCTGCTTCTAGCATCCTGTGGCAGAAAGTAGCCATCAATGGCTGTCCCCCCAGAGAGACACTAAAACATTCTGTCGAGCCCAGTTCCACACTCCCAGGGAAAGGACTCCGAGCCCTGGCCCCTCCAGTCCATTCTCTTTCCTGCAGCCAGAGTGGTCTTTTTAAAACAAATCTGGCTGTATTCTTCCTCCTCCTTAAAACTCTTCAATGCCCCTGGCGCTGTTAGGACAGAGGCAGAATTCTTGCCAAGGTCCTACGCCGTCTGGCTGCTGCCCACCTCTCCAGCCACTGTGTAGGCCCGCTGGCTGCCTGTTCCTGGAGGGCCCTTCCTTCTTCTGGGACCTCCCTGACTGGGTCACACCCCCTCTTATGGACACTTGTAACATTTGTCACACGTGCTCTTACACATTTATCTGTAGGATCATTTGATGTTTACCTTTCGACCTCCTTGAACTGCTCACTCCATTGGGACAAGGACATGTCTGTTTCTTCACGTGGCACATAGTAGGTGCTTTTCTGCAACAGGGAACCTAATGCTTGAGCCCTGCAATGAGTGATCTCTCAGAGCCTTCAGAAGACCTAAGCTTCAAACCAGAAGGAAATAGCTGAGAAACTCCCCTTTTGGAAACCAGGTGCAATGCTGTCATAGGGAATTCTATCCCAAGTCCTAAGAAGCCTGAGGAAACCAAGGCCAGAGATACAGATGAGCCCCGAAGGGCTGGAAACGGGGGTGACGTGCTACTTGGAGTGGGGTCTACAGACCAGTAGTATCAGGATCACCCAGGAGCTTGTTAAAAATGCAGAATCTCAACCCAACCTCAGCCCTACTCAGTTGGAATCTGTATTTTAACAAGATCCCCAGGTGATTTGTGAGCACATTGAAATTTGAGAAGTATTGGGTTAGGACGCTCTTTCATACATTCCTATACATTCTCTTGATTTCTTTCTATTTGTAACCACTTTTCAGTGCTTGGACTATTCTAGGCTGTGAGCGTCCTGAGGGCTAGGACCCTGGATGCCTTGCCCAACTCTATAACCTCAGTGCTCAGTACCTGGCTTATAGAGACAAGGATGTTCCCCCCCCCCTAAAATTGTCCCCCAGGAAAAAGGGGCTATACAGTGTCTTTCATATTATAGGATGCTCTATTAATTACTTTGTTTTGAACAAAAAGTACCATCTGGGGCTCGGCGCCTGTGGCTCAATCGGCTAAGGCGCCAGCCATGTACACCCAAGGTGGCGGGTTCAAATCCCCAGCCCGGGCCTGCCAAACAACAATGATGGCTGCAACCAAAAAATGGCCGGGCGTTGTGGCGGGTGCCTGTGGTCCCAGCTACTTGGGAGGCAGAGGCAGGAGACTCGCTTGAGCCCAGGAGTTG
>CAUYQV010192658.1:0-15729 GCA_963574575.1 Galagoides demidoff | reverse complement strand
CTGGGACCACAGGCGCCCGCCACAACGCCCGGCCATTTTTTGGTTGCAGCCATCATTGTTGTTTGGCGGGCCCGGGTTGGGGATTCGAACCCGCCACCTTAGGTGTATGTGGCTGGCGCCTTAGCCGATTGAGCCACAGGCGCCAAGCCAACAACAGAATTTTTTTTCTCACAATTCTAGAAGCTGGAAGACCATGATTAAGATATTGCCAGGTTGGTCTCCTCAGAAGCCTCTCTCCTTAGCTTGCCTGCCTCTGGCTGCCCCTTCCACCTCATCTTTCCTCTTTGTATGTTACAGGTCCTATCTCTAAGTAGAGTCACATTCTGAGGTACCGGGGGTTAGGGCTTCAACATATGAGTTTTGTGGGGATATCATTCAGCCCATAATACATATATGGGACCATAGTATAGAGAAAGAATTGGAGAGGGACAATAGTGTAGACCCATAGGAGACTATGGGAGTGATGGTGGTGACTGGACCAAGTGTGTGCTACCAGGATTGAGCAGAGGCAATGAGTTTGGAAGCATTTTGATGGAGGATTGATGGTATATAGGGGTGAAGGAGAGGAGGAGTCAAAGATGACTCCTGAAATTTTTATCTTCTGTATCTGGCTGGTGATGCAATTTATTTAAGTAACAATGGGGAAAGGAAAACAATGGTTTGTGGATGAAGGCAATGGTTTTTCTTCAGCTGATGTTGAATCTGAGATACTTATCGGGCATCAGGTGCATGACAAGTAGGCCGTTTACTAGAGAAGAAATCAGCCTTCGTAATACACAGCACTGACACCATATAGATCAGACTCCATAGCAGACAGTTGCCAGTCACATAACCCTTATACATTTCACTTTTCATGGAAAAAAAATGTAGCCCTTTTCAATAATGTGCTCTTGATAGCCTTAGAAATTAAGAATTTGCTAGAGTCCAATAGCTTCTTATAGTTAACATTGCAGACTATTTAAGTAACAAGTTTCTGTACTTGACTATTATAATACATCTAAAGAAAGAAGAAAAAAATAAATATAATATGCCTAAAGAAATTGCCTAATATCCTCACTCTCTCTTTCTCTCTCTTTTTTTTTTTTTTTGAGACAGAGTCTCACTATGTCGCCCTTGGTAGAGTGCTGTGGTATCACAGCCTACAGCAACCTCAAACTCTTGCACTTAAGCGATTCTCTTGCCTCAGCCTCCCAAGTGACTGGGACTACAGGTGCCAGCCACAATGCCCAGCTATTTTTTGGTTGCAGTTGTCATTGTTGTTCAGCTGGTCTGGGCCAGATTCAAACTTGCCAGCCTTGGTGTATGTGGCTGTCTCTGTAACCACTGTGTTATGGGAGCCAAGCCTCCTCACTCTTTTTGTGGGTAAAATCACTCTTTTTATTTCCTTCCTGCATGCCAAGTCTTAGTAGAGGATGAAGTCTTGCACTAAAAATGAAGTCTGTGAAACTCTGACATAAATGGCTAAAACAGAGGGTCTTCCCATCACCATACAATCACCTAGGCAATACAGCCATGTAGGGAGTTGGTGGTCCCCTTGGTGGTCCCCTTTGTGGGGAGCAAAGCTATTCAGGAATGGAGAGCAGAAAAGCAGTGCCAGGGGGCAGAACGTGCTGTGGCATTAGGGCTACAGTCAGGGGTGTACTTGGGGTAAAGGCTATGCCCTGGGACAGTGGGAGGCAGGTTGCAGCTAGATCTGAGTGGGTTGGAAGAGTAGGGTCAGTCCTGGTAAAAGATAGAGATTTGCCTTGATGTCTTGCCTGTGAGGCCTCAGAGGTCAAGGAGATGGCGTCACCTTGCTAAAAAGTAGCCATAAGGAATTATAGTGACTAAGAGTCCTGGTTTGCAAGGGCAGAAGGGGTTACCAAGATGTGGGGCATTCAGTTTTAAAATTGGGAAAGTCCCAGGGAAAGTGGCACGACTTGGTCACCCCTTAAAAAAATTCTAATAGACTCATGGTCATTGGTTCTTCAATGGTTCCAGAAGAAACAACTTTAGCCCAAAGCAAACAAAACTGGATGGCTAACTTACCATAACCTTCTTGGTAAAAGGACTACTATAGTTTGCTTTATCTTTTAAATAAATTATGTTTTTAATAAATTAGAGATCACTGGAGTGACCAAATGTTCCAATCTTCCTAGGACAGTCTTAATTTATGCCTGCTGTCCCACATGATTAATAGTGTCCTTTTCATTCTTAAAAGTGTCCTGATTTGGATAACAAATTATATGGTCATCCTATCTGTAATAAAATGGACTTTTTAGTTCTTAAACAAGAGTACTATTTTGTGGATCTTGGCAAAAGAGGCCAGTTTTTATTTCACATCATTTGACAGTGTTCAAGATGATTCACTATTTGCCACTTACAATAAATGCAATTTAAAAAATTAAAAAGTGTTTTTATTCCGAAACACCTGACCATAGTTTCATCTCAGAATCAGAATGTCTTATACATACACATACTCCCTCTATAATCCCCCCCATACGACCGTCTCATTATTTTACAAATGTATCACAGAACTTTAAAAATTTTTTCTAATTAAGTTTTTCATAACATTTTATAAGCAAGAAATTAGAAGTTGAAAGGGGAACATTACAAGAGAGCAAAGAGCCAATGCAAATTAAGAGGAGGGTGGAGAGGGAAAGAATTATCCAATTCAGGAAACATTTTTAAACATTAAAATTATTTAGTGATTTCAAGAAGAAGAGGCTGAAAACCACTCATAAAACTAAAAAGCAAAGGAAATGAGTTACTAGTATAAATTATAAATTAAAATTCTACTTATAATTTTTGCTGTTCGACCTTTCTCTCTCTCTCCCTTTCTTTTCTTCCTTTTTTCCCTCCCTCTCTTCTTTCCTTTCTATCTTTTTGAGACAGAATCTTACCTTGGGTAGAGTGTTGTGGCATCATAGCTCACAGCAACCTCAAACTCCTGGGCTCAAGTGATCCTCTTGCTTCAACCTCAACAGTAGCTGGAACTGTAGGTACCTGCCATAACACCCAGCTAAGTTTTCTATTATTAATGGAGACAGGATCTCCCTTTGTTCAAGCTGGTCTCGAACTCCTGAGCTTAGGTGATCCACCCTCCTCTGCCTCCTAGAGCGCTAGGATTACAGGTGTGAGCCAACTATTTTTCTTGATCTTGCTCTCTGATTCTATACATTCCAGACTGTTCCATGGATCTGTAATAAACTAAAAATAAAAATAATCATCACTTATATATTCACGTGAAAATGTTAAAATTAACCTTATATTGAGAAAAACTTCTTTTTCCATACTACTACATGATAAAATAAAAAAGGCAGCAAGATTAAAAAAATTGAGTGATGGACTTATTACTCAACTATATCAGGAAATTTGGTATGAAAACCACATTCCACAGTTTTTTTTTCCCCCCTTTTTTCCAGATCCCATAGGACTGATGAAAACCATATTTTTCTGAACAGGAAATTAATTATGCAGCACATAATTAATAGGGTAAAGTCAAGTATTTATTACTTGGAGAATAAATATAGAGGTTATTTATGTGCATCATCTAAATATATGGTATTCAAAATAAATCACTTCTCATGTTATGAGACATAGATATGAGTACATTTCACATTTATTTTACAGCAAAACTGAATGTTCATCCCCACCCTTCACCCATATTTAAGATCACTTACATGGTTTTCCATTTTAATAAATGTTATTGACCACTAGAGGGAGAAACAACAAAAGTTTTGAAAATTTTGATAACTCAGAGAGATTAGCAAAATGCCAGCAGTAACACGTCCTGATTATAGCGAAATATGAATTCGAGAAGGGCACTAGAGATCTGTTGATTCCATAGTAAAGGAAGGTGATGTGTGTATCACCTCTCCAAAGGGTGAGGAACAACATGGTCTGTACCTGGCCAGCTAATTTACAGTTGTGTACAACTTGTGCCTTTGCCCAAATAAAGCGGAAGCACAAAAAATAAACTTATAAAAATGAATAATTAAATGTTTCTAACTTCAAAGATGGGGAAAGTGGCAGTAAAGGAAAAATGTCAACATAATCAAAGCAATTTGATTACACTTTGCATTAAGTGCATTGGACAATTAATAGGCAAGAGGGTTGTTTGAGGCTGCAGTAAGTGATGATCACGCCTGGGAATAGCCACTGAACTCCAGCCCCTGTCTCTCTCTAAAAATAGTTGGGTGTTGTGGTGGGTGCTGTAGTCCCAGCTACTTGGGAGGCTGAGGCAAGAGAATTGTATGAGCCCAAGAGTTGAAGGTTGCTGTGAGCTGTGATGCCACTGCACTTTACTGAGGGTGATAAAGTAAGACTCTGTCTCCAAAAAAAAAAAAAGGAGAATTATAATTCTAACACCTGTACAATACATAATCTGCAAATGTACTATAATTTTTGTAATAACTTCCTTATTTTTGGATATTTAAGCTATCATGTAGATTTTTTTCTGTTTTTAAGATCATCGATCTGTCTTTGTTATCACAGCTTTTTCATATTTTGAATGATTTAGGAATAAATTCCCAGAAGCAGAATTATTAGATCACCCAGAATGAAATATACATATTAAGTCCAAGTTGCTTTTCACAAATGTTGTACCAATCTGTGAGGCTGTTGAGCTAGACCATGCATTTGCATACCCAATATCTATTCTCACTTTCATTAGTGAAAGACTTTTTTTTGGTAGGAATGTGACTTGGTATTAAAAACTTCACTTCCCCAGCTTCACTTCCTTTCACTTTCTTGGTAGGAAAGTGACTTGGTAGTCAAAGCTACTTGTGTAAAAGCTTCACATCCCCTTTGCCCTGGGATGTCCATATAACTGAGTTTTGGTGTATGATAATTGTTGGATTCAGTTTCCAGAAACATTTTTTCCCCTTAGTTAAGAGGAACATGTTCAGCTGGTACACACCTTTTCCTCTTTTCCGTTCCTTTCTTCTTGCTGCCTGCAAGGAAAGTAGCCTTCTTGCAACTTTGAGGATTGAAGCTCTAAGTTAAAGTGGCAGAACTGGAAGAGATTATGACTTTTTTAAACATCTGCACCAACTCTGGACTCTTCTCTCTTTTCTTTGACATTGTGTTAACACAAGACTGGAGCTCCTTGTTGGTTAACTTCTCCATTTGCACAGGAAATGTCCGTTTTTAGTAGCAGAGAAGAAACTAACACATAGTGGAAAGCAAAGGGATTATAGTGAAAGGGAAAGAGATTTGACCTAGTATTATTGATGCTGCTTAGTAAAGCCTGGATTAAACCCCTACACTGCCCCCAGGACATGGACTAGTAAATTCCCTTTTTCCTTCAGACCAGTTTAGATTAGGTTTTTGTCAGTTGTGATTAAGAGTGCCAACATAATGCCCCATCCGTGACAATATTCTTTTTTTTTTTTTTTTTGCAGTTTTTGGCTGGGGCTGGATTGGAACCCACCACCTCCAGCATGTGGGGCCAGCGCCCTACTCCTTGAGTCACAGGTGCTGCCCTTTCCTTTTTTTGAGACAGAGTCTCACTCTGTCACCATATGTAGAGCTCTGTGGCATCATAGCTCACAGCAACTTCTAACTCTTGGGCTCAAGAGATCCTCTTGCCTCACTCTTGGAGTAGCTGAGACTACAGGCACCTGCCACAAGGTCTGGCTAGTTTTTCTATTTTTAGTAGAGACAGGGTCTCAATCTATCGCAGGCTGGTCTCCAACTCCTGAGCTTAAAGAATCTCCCAGAGTGTTAGCATTAAGATGTAAGTCATCATTCCTGGCCAACAATATTTATTATTGTACAGAATAACTATGCAGATATATTATTATTAGGTTTTCTTTTGGTTTCACGCAGCAGAAATATGCCTACAGTTGCTTAACTAAACATAGATTAATTTATTCATGCAACAAGAATTCCAGAGAAGAGATTTTGTTTATTAATTTTGTTTCTTTTTGGGGTGGGGTGGGGTGGAAATTTCCTCTTTTAACATTGACAGATAACCAGAACAAGTATATTCTGACAAATTGGCAGTTGAATAGTCTCTTCATTTTGAATATGTTCCTAATTTTGTGTTTGTAATCTAATACTCTGTACCTGGAAATGCACAAAAGCGAGGAAATACATGTTATTTACGATATCTCTATAGATGTGTTCTGAAGGTACTGAGTATAGTGAGGACCGTGGCAATGGTGTAAGATATACATTTAATCAACGATGTACTTGAGTCATGTAAAATGTCTAGTATGTAGAAACTTAAAATGTATACTCTCCTTCTAGAAGCTAATTAAATGATCATAATATATTACTTTGTGACAAGGTTTCTTTAGCTATAGCACTGACACATTGGCATCATCAGGTGTTCCCAAAGATATCAAATTATTCAAAATAAAATTCAAAAGCACACGTAGGATTTAAGCTTTAGATTATGGCTTAAAAGTAAGGCAAAGGTTTTTATAGCCTACAGAATCTTTTAGTAAACAATATATATACTTTATCACTTTTCAAATTTACTAAATACTCATTCAGTTGGTGTTTATGGCCATTATTTCATACGTTGTTATGATCTACGTGGGATCTTATGATTTTGGAGAGCAAACGCAGTGTCTGTAGAATCTCTAATTCTGTACTCCTAGGCTTTGGTGTGAGGGCAGCGTGGGTATTGTATGAGGCAAAGGATTGAGAAACTGAGTCATCGCTGTGCACAGCTTTGCACACAGCATTTTCCCAAACTGAATTTAAATATCGCTCAAAAGAGAGGAGATTGAGACCTAAAAATAAGTGTAGTGTTGATCATACCACATACCCAATATATTAAATCAGCTTGATCCCCTCTTCCTTCCAGAAAAAAAATGCTAGTGATAGGAGTATAAGAAAAATCTTCCCCCTGCCGTCCATGTTGTCTGCTGTGTCTGGCTGCCACATGTAGTCACGCACCCCAATGTGCTACTAGTTGCTGAGAAAGAGCCTTTTTAAAATCTCCTAGAGAATAAATGAAATAACAGGTAAAAATGTCTCAGACATACTTGTGTGTTGATAAATATTAATTACATCTGAATTTACATAAAAGCTTCTTCGGAGAAGTTTGCAAACTGCATTTTATTTTTATTTTTTTGAGACAGAATCTCATTTTGTCACCCTGGGTAGATAGAATACTGTGGCATCATAGCTCACAGCAACCTCAAACTCTTGGACTCACATGATTCTCTTGACAGCCTCTCAAGTAGCTGGAACTACAGGCGCCCCAGTGACACCTGCTAATTTATCTGTTTTTAGTAGAGACAGTATCTTGCTCTTGCTTAGGCTGATCTCTAACTCCTGAGGTTGGGTAATCTGCCTATCTCAGCCTCCCAGAGTGCTAGGATTATAGGCATGAGCCACCGTGTCCCGCCTTTCGAATTATTCAAAATGAAATTCAAAAGCACACATAGGATTTAAGCTTTAGATTATGGCTTAAAAGTAAGACAAAGGTTTTTATAGCCTACAGAATCTTTTAGTAAACAATATAAATATTTTATCACTTTTCAAATTTATTAAATACTCATTCAGTTGGTGTTTATGGCCATTATTTCATATGCTGTTATGATCCACGTGGGATCTTATGATTTTGGAGAGCAAAGGCAATTTATATGGAGTCCAGAGGAAATGTCATTTGCCTTCCAACAGATAGCTGGTGCCTAGGGCTACATGCAGCTAAAAACATCCCTGTAGCCTTGCAACTCCAAGTTTCTGTACCTTGCTGATTTTGCTCATGTTTTTCTCATCTGCCTGGAATTCTGTTCCAAGCAGAATTTATTTAGCATGAATTTATGTTCTCTTGGAATTGTTTTCTGACCGTTCCCACTTAGTCATGACCTGGGTGTTGCTTGTTTGTATTCTCAGATCATCATGTGTATAACCATATAACCATATCAGCTCACAGAAACTTCAAATTCTGATATCATTGACTTTACTACCTGTCCATCCCAATGTAATCTCTGGGTAGGCTGCAACTTATTTTATTTACTTATTTATTTTTTAACTCTTTTGCCTGGGCTACAGTGCAGTGGCCTTATCACAGCTCACTGCAATCTCAAAGGTTCTGGTCTCAAGCGATCCTCTTGCTTCAGCCTCCCAAGTAGCTAGGACCACAGGTGCCCCCCACCATGGCTGGCTGATTTTTTCTACTTTTAGTGGAGATGGGATCTTGATCTTGCTCAGGTTGGTCTTCAACTCCTGAGCTCAAGTGATCCTCCCACCTTGGCCTCCTAGACTGCTAGGATTATAGGCACTCAGTAAGTATTTGCTGGATGGAGGCACAGTTGACGTTTCTCTTTGGGGGTCTCTTCATTTCCTACTTGTTTTCCTTCTTCTCTTTTGTGGTGCCCCACTTCCTCATCCCTTCTCACTTTTAATCCTCTATCCTCCTCCTGATGGCTTCCATTGCCAACTACTGCTCAGTTTGGAAATAAGCTCATTTATATCATAAACTGCAAACTGGAGAGTGGGAAAAGTGTCAAATATCCATTCAAAAGTGTTGAATCCTTCAAAAATTATCAGAGTAATTTACATTTATATTTAAAAATTCATTGCTTTTATCCAATTATAAAAGTAATATATGTATTTTTGTATATATGAGAATTCTTAAGAAAACAGATAATCATGTATAGTAAAAATCACTTCTCCATCACCTATAATCATTATTAATATTTTGGTACATTGGTACAAGTGATACATATGACAATTCTTTTCTATGCACATGTACTTTTCCTTTCTGCAAGATTGGGATCATACTGTGTTAAATCTTTTATCCTGACTTTTCCCTTTAACATTATATCACGAACATTTTATCATGACATTAAGTGTTCTTTTAAAATGTTATTTATTCAATATTTTTCTTATTTCTGGGCATTCAGATCACTTCCAGTTTTCCCTTTTTTAAACAAGTCTGTATGGCTCAGTGCCCATAGCACAGTGATTACAGCACCAGCCACATACACTGAGGCTGGTGGGTTTGAACCCAGCCCGGGCCACCTAAACAACAATGACAACTGCAACAAAAAACTAGCCGGGCATTGTGGTGGGTGCCTGCAGTCCCAGCTACTTGGGGGGCTGAGGCAAGAGAATCGTTTAAGCCCAAGAGTTTGAGGTTGCTGTGAGCTGTGATGCCATAGCACTCGACTGAGGGCAATAGTGAGACTCTGTCTCAAAATTAAAAAAGAAAAAAAAGATAAGTTCCTAGAAGAATTTTTTGATAACTCTGTGTGAATATCATACCACTTTAGGGTCCTTTAATACACGGACCCAAATTAACTAGCCAGAAATGTTACATCATTTTACCATTCATCCACTCCTTAGCCAATATTTACTGAGCCTTTTACTCTGGGTTTGGTAGTGTGTAGGAGCTAGGATTATAATGGACAATAATATGCTCAAGGTCCTTGCCCTCAAGGAATTTAGAGTCTACTGAGGGAAGACAGAACACAAGTAAATCAAACCAGTGAAAAGAATAATAGGAGGTTACTGTGCTCTGAAGGAAGCTCTGATAGAGCAGGACCCTACTTTGGTTAAGAGTAGTGAGGGAAGCCTTCTCTGAAAGTGTTCAGTTTAATCTGAAACCCAAAACAGTGGGAAGGCACCGGTGATAAAGGTGCAGGGGACCATTCTCCTCTGCTGTGAAATGAGTGGGAGAGGAGTAGGTAGGGGCCAAAGGGCCAAATGTGGTTCTCTGGTAGGTGATAGGGAGTGGTTAATATAACCAAGCACGGCAATGTGTTTATTGGTGTTAACAGATCAACACTTTATCATATTTAGTGAATGCCTGCATCTTAAGGATATGTTCTTTAACTCAAAAGAATGCCCCTCCTGATGGACTTTTGGGCACCATGGTTAGTGGGCATTTTAGTGCCTCTCAGGGCACATTTTAATTACAGTGCTACATTTCCCGCATTAGTGAGTTTATTTTCATGCTGTGTTCTGTTCCATCAATGCCCAAGAGACCCACAGCTGTTTGGGCATATATGGCAGCTATGCACGGACTGTGGTTCATTCCCTTTCTTCTTCAATTAAGATTCATAAAATCTGCCCAGCTATGATTTCCTAGGATTGATTGTGTATCTCTTTATAGCAGGATTAATTAAGCTGAATTTTAAAATATTTAATTTAAATATGCTTGCCACATTTGCTCTCTGTCTCGCTAAAATATATACCAAACTATATATGATAATCACATATTATATAATAATTTCATATTATATAAAATTATATATCACATAATAATTAAACATTATATGAAATTGTACATTAAATATAGAAAATAATACATAGAAAAGTTATAAAGTTATATAGACAATTAAAATAACCTTTGTATATGGAATTAAGAAGAAATTAATTCCCTAAAAGATTTAGATTTATATCTGAAATACATATTGACATTTAACAGCAGGAGCTATTTCAAAATCTAAATTCTTGGCTTTGATGAGTTTGTGTTTATATTTGGAGTCAGGATTTGTATTTAGCTTTCAGATTTATTTTTGAGTATTGTGCATTGATATTTACTGAGCACATTCAAATTTATACATATTTATAAATGAAAAGCTTATTTATTATTTGAGGATATGAATTTTACTTATTTCTTTCCCATCCAAAACAAAATAATCCTCCAGAGTTTTTCAAGATCATTTCAAAACAAAACGAGATTATAATGAGGAAAGTGTTCTTTCAATTCTTTGGCTAAAAAAACATGTCTATACAATACTATTTTTATTGTTCACTTTGGCAAGATATATTATTATAACCAATCAGAACAAAACTGTCTGGCATAAAATCAAATGAAATCAACAAATACTATTTACAGGGTACTGGGGTGTGAGAACTCACTGTGAGGGTGATGGGGAAGTATAGCATGTAATCCCTGCCTCTCACGAGTCTACAGCCCAGTGGGAGAGACTGGGGTTGGGGGAGACAACTGACATCAATGGGGCAACTGCTCTGATCTAGGAATTGTGCTAAGAGCTTCCACATAAGTTAACTCATGTGTAGCTGAGCTCATTTTCATCCCCCAAATTCTTCAGTATTCTCTTTCTCACTCTCCACCCAGTTATCCAGCCTTCAGGTCACCCTTCATCCCTGCCATTCTAACTCACCTCTCCCCCCGATTATTAGCACATTCTGTTCCTGGATCCTTCTTGTGACCTTCTGAGTGGTCTCATTGCCACTGTTCTCTTGCCTTAGTAGCTCATTTTCCTTCCATATCGTGGATGGAATGTACTCTCGTGGAATGACCCGACTGTAAGAGGGACTTTACCCAACAAATGCAATCAGTGAAACCTGGTTTCTTGTACCCTCAATGAATCCCCAACAATAAATTAAAAAAATGTGCACATGTGATTAGATTAATCACAAACCTTTTGGGATGAAAGAACAGAACCATTTAAGAGAACCTAAGCAAAAGGGGTAATTTATTACTGTGACTGTAGCAGTGACCCAGGATGCACCAGCTCAGAAAAACAGAATGGACTGAGATGACAGCCCTTTCTTTCTAGCTCACGTCTGGATCCTCTTTACATGTGTATTTCACTTTTCACTGCAGATCACTTTTTCTTCTTTCTGATTTATGTGGCAGAAAATGATAGCTAGACTACCGTTATAAATTCCTCATGGAGGCACTCACTCATTGAACCAGTTCATGTCAGATGTTACTTGGGGACCATCACCAATGGCAATCAGGGTTAGCTTGAAGGACAGAGCAACATGAAACTGTGTTGTTGAAGACAGGAGGAGCAGTTTTCAGGAAAAGCTTGCTGGATAGATAAATCAGTAGGTATTTCTTGAGAGGCTGAGCATTTGAATTGACTGGAGCATATGGCTCATTTGGGGTTAAAAGAAATAAGTTTGCAAAGATGATAGTTTGACTTTTTTTTTTTTTTTGGAGACAAGGTTTTGGTCTGTCATCCAGGTTAGAGTGCAGTGGCATCACCATAGCTCACTGTAACCTCAAAATCCTAGGCTAAAGTGACCCTCCTTCCTCAACCTCCCAAGTACCTGGGACTATAGATGTGTGCTACCACATCTGGCTTATTTTTCTGTGTTTTGTAGAGATGGGGGTCTTACTCTTGCACAGGTTGGTCTCCAACTCCTGAGCTCAAGCAATCTTCCTGCCTTGTTCTCCCAAAGTGCTAGGATTACAGATGTGAGCCACCGTGCCTGGCCAGAGGCCAAATTTAAAAAAATCTTTATGTGACACTGAAGAGTTTGAAGTTTATTCTACAGATACTCATTGTTACAGCTCTTTTAGAATTTGTCTAGTTGGTTTTCCACTGCTCATTGGAAGATCTCCCCCCATAAATAATTAAATAAAAAATGAAGTTTCTCCTATAGACATTGGGAAGTTATAGCAGTATATATATATATATATTTTTTTTCTACGTTGTGACATGATGCAACACTATTTAGGATAATTAATCTGGAAGTGAATTAGACAGGTTAGAATTGGGAGAAACTGGAGTAGAGCCCATTTAGGAAGAAATTGCAGGAATCCAATATGATGATAAGGGCACTTGAAGAACGTGAGTAAAAATATTAGGAAGGACACAGACTACTATTTGGATATGGTGGTAAGTATTTGTTTTTAAATCTTTGTGACTTTTTTGTGATTATCATGCTACTATGGAACACAACTCCAAATAGACCATATTTCATAGTTCATAAGGCTGAGTTGATGTAGTTCTGACAACTCTATCATGTTCATCATAGTTTCAAGTTTTCTTTCTGGCTCTGTGCCCATAGCACAGTGGTTACGGCACCAGCCGCATACACTGAGGTTGGTGGGTTTGAACCTGGCCTGGGCCCGCTAAACAACAATGACAACTGCAACATAAAATATCCAGGTGTTGTGGCGGATGCCTTTAGTCCCAGCCACTTGGGAAGCTGAGGCAAGAGAATCACGTAAGCCGAAGAGTTTGAGGTTGCTGTGAGCTGTGACACCACAGCACTCTACTGAGGGTGACATAGTAAGACTCTGTCTCCAAAAAAAAAAAATAATAAAATAAAATAAAAATTTTCTTTCCCCCTGAGAGGTAAGGGCCACTTTTTTAAACCCCTCCCTCTTCTACTACCCCCACCTTTACCCTACCACATATTGGGAAGATATTATTAGAAATAAAAATGTAGCTGTAAAACTCTGGGGACTGGTTAGGCAGAGAGGTATGAGAGAGTTACAAAACAATGGTACATTTTTTCCAGCTCAAGACTGGCATTCCTGTAACAAGGAAATAGCTGATATCATTAACTAAGAGTACTGGTGAGTCATTTTTAAGGGAGCTCTGTCAAGTTTAAATAGTATTTTCTGTGTAAAGTTTATTTTGGTATTTATCACATTGTATTAAACAGAGTGTCTTGAAGCTCGCCCCTAAAATTGGAGAAATAGGAAATTGTAGCTAAATGTAACATTATTTGAAAATACTCATTAGAAAAGTTTACAAAGAGGTGGCCAACACATACAGAATATTTTGTAACATTTTGCAATGGATATTTTGCAAATAAAGGTACATTTAGCTACAATTTCCCATTTGTAAAACACCCACCATATAGTAGACATTACATAACTTTTTTTGAATTGAATATATCATTATTGTTGTTTGGTCTGGTAGGGCCCCATCATCTAGACCTCAATAAATATTTCTATAAGGATATTTGAAGCATGTCTTGACACAATAATAACAAAAAATGAACAGTTAAATGTGCCTTTGCGGCTTGGCGCCCATAGCTCTGTGGTTAGGGAGCTGGCTACATACACCAAGGTAGGCAGGTTGGAATCGGCCAGGGCCTACTAAACAACAATAACAACTGCAACAAAAAAATAGCTGGGTGTTGTGGCGGGCTTCGACAGTCCCAGCTACTTGGAAGGCTGAGGCAAGAAAATCGCTTAAGCCCAAGAGTTTGAGGTTGCTGTGAGCTGTGATGCCATGGCACTCTACCCAGGGTGACATATTGAGACTCTGTTTCAAAAAAAAGATAGAAAAGAAATCATAGTTCAACAAAATATTTTGCTGCCATTAAAAAAACAATGTGAACTGTGGGCTCTTTTCTTGGTACTTGAACACACAAGAAAAGGACTTGCTTATTTTTGAACTCCTTTTTGTTTTTGAACTATGATTTTTTGATGGCACTACTCTGGGATAGAACTGCAAGGGTTACAGATATATAAATTCTACATTTATTTAGTAAATATCTGTGAAAGGAAGGAGAAGAAATGAGAGAGCTAAAGAGAAATGCCAGTGAGGGCTGGAGGAATAAAGGGAGAGCTCAGGTTCCATAGAGGAGATCCATGAATCTAAACAATATATCTTGATTTCTATTTTGAAACCAATATAGTTCATCTGAATTATACAATAATTTTCTCTGAAGTTGGTGAGATTTCTACTCAGAAGGGACTGGGCGAGTTTCCATGAGAATCAAAAGTACTGGGGCTGCGATGTGGCTCATACTGTAATCCCAGCACTCTGGGAGAGCCAGGTGGGTAGACTGCATGAGCTCAGGAGTCAGCGACCAGCCTGAGCAAGAGTGAGACCCCATTCCTACGAAAGACAGAAAAATTAGCTGGGCTTTGTGGCACACGCCTGTAGTCCCAGCAACTTTGGAGGCTTAGCCAGGAAGATCACTTGAGCCCAGGAGTTTGAGGTTATAGTGAGCTATGATGCCACTGTTGCACTCTATCCAGGGACCCAGGGTGATGGAGTGAAACTCCTGTCTCCAAAAAAAAAAAGAAAGAAAGAAAGAAAGCATTGGGCAACTTCATTTTACATTAGGAAATTCAGCTGATTTTTTACTATAAATAAAATGAACATTGGATAGTAGAATTGGTAAAAAGAATAGAAGTTCCTTAGAAAAACCTGAATTACTAGTTTTCAAAATTAGTTTTTTATAGTAGAGACATATACTCTTAAAATTTGGTATTTTTATATTGAAACATTAGTCCTGGCATAAATAAAAACACATTTTCTCTAAGTGATATAATCAGACATTGACACTAACATGGCATATTATACTAAATTATACCTTGAAGAATTTTTTTTTTTTTGAGACGGAGCCTCAAGCTATCCCCCTGGGTAGAGTGCCATGGCATCACAGCTCACAGCAACCTCCAACTCCTGGGCTCAAGCAAGTCTCCTGCCTCTGCCTCCCAAATAGCTGGGACCACAGGCGCCCACCACAACGCCTGGCCATTTTTTGGTTGCAGCCATCATTGTTGTTTGGCGGGCCTGGGCTGGGGTTTCGAACCCGCCACCTTAGGTGTACGTGGCTGGCGCCTTAGCCGACTGAGCCACAGGCACCAAGCCGAGAAATATGTATCTCTTATGTTATTACAAAATTTAGAAATCAGTTAAAACATAAAGTATTAATAATGATGAAAAATAGAATTATACAATTTAATAATTGAGAAGATTTTCTTGCAAAATTTCTTCCACAATGAAAAATCTAAAAATATCTCATGTCTATATTCTATAGATACCATCTGACTCCCCAAGAACTTGACAATTTGAAAATGATGTATAAAATAACTATCTGACACAAAACAATTTATTAATGCACATAATTTTTTTTATTCTAACAGAACCACAAAAAGGCCACTTTTAAAATAGGAAGAAAGGCTCAGCGCCTATGGCTCAATCGGCTAAGGCGCCAGCCACGTACACCTAAGGTGGCGGGTTCGAATCCCCAGCCCGGGCCCACCAAACAACAATGATGGCTGCAACCAAAAAATGGCCGGGCGTTGTGGCGGGTGCCTGTGGTCCC